>CABFVX010005329.1:0-52190 GCA_902151425.1 Timema shepardi
CTTGAAAAGACATATAATATGAGTAGAAAAAGCGAATCAGTTGCTCTGCCTAAAAAGGTAAAAAGTTTAAGTGAGCGCCATAGTTTTATTATAGGATATTTTAGTATTTCAAAAATGTATTCATTAATTATGTATCCTATTACGTAACTTTTAAATGAAATACATAAGAACTACACTAAATCTCCATGAGCAACGTACGGGAAGTTGACTAAACTTAATATTTTGAATTAAATGATGTCACTCCTAATTGACTTTTTGCTTGGTGGCAATAGTCATGGCCTTTTGGTTAGCCCCAGATTGTTTGGGGTGACCATCTCTATTCAAGCTTTTTCAGCCTACTACAACCTTCTTTACAAAAGAAAACATACCATGGTACCTTTTCTTCCCAGTTTCTAATCATGATCATCATTCCATCTCCACACTTCATTTTATCTGGTTTCCTACTATTTCCATCTCTTCCTTTTTCACATCCATTCCTATCTTTTTTCTAAAGTTTTCTTTGCATCAGGCTGATGTGCACCCATTTTATCTCCAAGTTCTAATATCAATTCAGTTTGTTTACATGAATATGACCCTTAGTAAACATTGGGCACCTGCTTTGATGGCTGAGTAGTCAAAAGGTAACTTAACCTTTTCCAACTTTTCTGAGCTGCACAAAAAAATTTTTAGTAATTTTTTTCCTTGTGACACACAAAATATGTAAGTTTAAAACCTAGTTTGTTATTGATTTTCTCTCTCAATCCACTTAAACTTAGTGGGTATATTGAAACTAGGAAATTATCAGGAGAAAAGAGGTCTCCTGATGACCAGCAATGAAGCCAGACGAGCCGTGAGAAAGATCCAACAAGCTGGGATATGAACATAATTCGATAGGTCTAGGTACATCATACCCGAGTATACGTAATGGCTACCACACAGGAGATAAGCCCTATGGTACAATCTGCGTAGTTTTTGAATACCACTGATAGCCTATTATCGTCACAACAGGACGGCCGACTTATGTGGGTAACAAACTCAGTGGTATTAGAATGAACAAGTTAGGCCTACTGACAGGATGCTCCTTATGTCTACCTAGGTACTTAATTCTCATATTAACACTTAAATTGGTGTTGATTGACTCTAATAGCTCTAAGTGATAACCATTACATTTAATGTTGTTCTGTACATAACTTTTCTCATTCATTAAATAACATCAACCACAATTCCTATTGTATCATCATTGTAAGGCTCCCCACCTTGGCCATCCTGACAAACAATGAATAAGGGGTGTGAAACAGCTTTTTTAATTAGTGTTAAAAAACTGCTTTGCAGTGGCCTCTTTTATCAGGGGTGAGTTAGACCTCTTCTTCATCCCTGTGGTTCATTTCCTTCAAAGCTAGGGATACATATTGTGTGTCTAGTACAGTAGTGGGTATAATGATCTGGGCGAGACAGATGTGATGAAGGGTTTGATGGTGGGGTGAAGGAGCTTATTAATGAAGGGAAGGATTTGGTCTCACCAAGGGGAAGAATTGTTTGAATAGTTTCATTTTCCTGAAAATAAAATGGCTTGTGGATTCTTCCATAGTCTGGACCTCTCTGTAGATGATGGCTTGTAGCTTGAATCTCATTCAGGGCTCTATAGAGTTGAAGTCTGAAGCAATTTTGGGTCTAGTTAGTGTTGGTAAAAATAAACTTACTCCAACTTCGGCTTCAAAATATTATTATTATTATTATTATTATTAGCACCGCGTCTTACTACCCGTTCGGGTTATACGCACTTACGCTAATGTGTAATGGTAGGGTGATTGTGAGATGAAATGGAGGACCTACAGTTTAACGTGGAATCCGAACCACGGTGGAGGCCTGGCATTCCCCACATTCACAAGATGTCTTGTTAGAGGTGAAGGAAGGGTTTGGTAATCAGATAAATCTGTGCCGGGACCGGGGATTGAACCCCGGCCGCTAGCATAGAAGTCTGACACCTTACCCTGGCTTCAAAATACAAATGTATAACAATGTATGGTCAATATCTCATTTTAATTTTATACTTCTTTTTTCTTTAAGACTAAAATTTGTAGTTTTTAGTGAAAAATTTATTTAAATATAAATTTATAGGAAGCTTGTTATTCACAATGCCAAACAAGCTTCCTATGAAATAATCTGTATTGGAGCATTTTACTGCAGTAAATTTGTAATTACTAATAAACATTATATGTTAGCCACATCTGAAGGAATTGAAGTCAGACATTACCTGTGAAAATATTGGAGTCATAGTCAGACAGTACTATGAAAATAGACAAACCATGTTCAGGGTATTGACTGGAAAACCCATTGGTAAGAGACCAGTGGAAAGACCTTGTAGACACAGATGGGAGGATAACATTAGCTGAGCATGGAGCTGAAAGATTAGGGTGTAATGAGGTGAACTGGTTAAAATTAGCTCAAGATAGGGATTGTAATGAGTAGGACTGGGTAGAACTAGCTCAAAATAGAGATAAGTGACTTACTTTTGTAAGTGCGGTAATGAACTTTCGAGTTCCTGATGCCATAGATGATAGAGTAAGTAAGTAATATCATATTAGAAGCCAAGGAAATGAGTCTTAACTTGCAGTAATGTAGGCCTACTGTTAATAAAGTGTTAATATACCACAGGTAGTTTTAAATAAGCAGACTCAAAGGCATGTCAAACTAAGGGTATATCAGTCGTGAACAATAAATCACACAATGGATTTTTTTTTCAAACGATGAATGGCAGCATGAAATTTGTTTGGTCGCAAAAGATGAAGGATAGGCTGGAGATTGGTTGGTCGCAAACAATAAATGACAGGTTGGAGTTCGGTCGGTTGGGAATTATGAGCTACAAGTTATATTTTGGACCGTTGCAAATGATTAAACTAGTTGAATGAACAGCTCATTTTATTGAACCATTCCAAAATTGAGTTGTTTTGCCCATCTCTAGCCCGGATGGCTCTTGGGTTCTATAGAGAATGAGGGTGTAAGGAGTGAGCAGCCCAGATGATTCATGAGCACTGAGAAAGCGTGTGTATAAGGGTATAGTTTCAAATGACAAGGCTTGAGTAGATTTTGTTTTAAGTTGGACTCTAATAATCTATTCATTCAAAACAAACGCAAACAAGCTCATCACCAAATAAGCCTGTTCCACCATTGAGGAGCTGCTCCCAATCTTCCTATCGTCTGTTAACTATCTTAATTCTAAACATGACAATAATTTCTAAACAACTTGTTTAATTTACATGGTGCAGTTTTTTTTATTTACCAGAGAGAAGGTCACCTAGGTAGCACCACTAGTTCTGTGCAACAATGATTTTCTTAGTATGGTTCATTTGCTCATGTCTTGCAAACCAAATCATTATGGCCTCTTGTTACTTTTTATTTTGTAGCTCCAGTAATCTTTTATTCAAATACAGCTTAAACTGCTCAAGTTTTACTTTCGTGAACAATTTGTTTTCAAACAGTTCAAATGTATTGCTTGTGTTTAACTCAAGTTTTTACATCTTGTGATTACACACTATGGGCCGAATTCATAGTCAGACTTAGTGCGCGTAAAGTGCAGCTCGGAACCAAACAAGATGATACCTACCTAGACTACTATAGAACGGGAAAGTTCCCGAAGTGAAACTTGAGGTGTACTAAGTCTGACTAGGACTCTGGCCCTGGGTTTATCTACTTTACTTGAAAGTTAAGTTAATTGTGCTTCCTTCATAAGATTTTAGTCAAAAGGGAAGGGAAGTGAACAATTAACATTTTAAAGTATTTAACTAATTTGTGATCTTGCCCACAACATGGCACATATTATGATGGGTCAGATTTTCACTACTACCCACTCAACCTGAATACATTTGAATTAAAAAAAGAGGAGAAAATGTTAGTGTTTTGGATTCAAAAACCTGCAACTCAAACACTAACAGCTGAATGCATCATGATATTACTGTTACATTGGGAAATGGCCAAACAGGAAATTCCATTTATATTTGTAATAAACATTACTATACTAGCCCCATGGCTTCTTTGGTGCTGAGTGACAGCTTTAAAACGTTACCAGACCAAATTACGTATCCCTACGCCAAACCAGATGATCTGCAAAAACATGTATTTAGCAGCTGTCCCTTTTGACCGTAAAAATTTAGGTATATACCTAAATGTTGACTGTCAGAAGTCAGCTGTGAGCTGTCAGTCAGCACCAAAGAAGCCATGGAGCTACTGTACCACACCACATCACATTTAGGCCTACATTAAGAAGTGGATACATATTTTGAGGTCTTCCTAACCAGAGCAACATTTATTGGATCAAAAAGGTTTTGTTGTTCTTTAATAGATGTATTCTGAATGATCCATAGTACCGAGTTTTATGGCAGTCCAGTCACCTTGCACCTCACATTTTTGCGATCCTGTTTCTCCTCCCCCTCCTTATTACAATCTAAGGTTTTAATTTGATTAATAGTTGCAACACAACTAATATGACTAATGCAAGAGTTTGTGTGGTGCCGAATGTGTCTCTCTCTAAACATTACAGCCAAACACCAAAACTAAACTATTCATTGGGTTTTGTTTTAGCGCTACCGCAAAGATGAACACAACTCCGGCTCATCTTCCGAAGATGACTATGTTCCATACATTCCTGTGAAGGAGCGCAAGAAACAGCAATTGATGAAACTTGGTCGTTTGGGACAAGTAAGCCCACTTAATGTGTGCTTCGAGATAAATACAATTTAGAGCCTCAGAGATCAGATATAATTTGGACTTGTATAACCTATATTCTAGTATGTAATATATATTTTTACATAACTAAATTTAATTTTAATGTGAGTTTGATTTGTTTTTAAAGAATAGGTTTAAAGCTTAGAGTCTTCAGATGAGAAGTTTTTAAGGTATATATAGTGGGGCTATAGAAAATGTTCAAGTTCCAAAACAACTATGAAAGATTTGAACTTTTCTATAAATAAAATTATAGTCAACTATCTTTATTGTTTGTATCACATTTGCTAATTCATAAAGTATGTTATCTTAGGCTTGGTGACAGTAAAACTCATTATTGTTTTTGATTAATTCTAGGCAGACAATTACAATTATTGAAATATTAATATCAATACTTTACATTGCTCTAAGGTGTTGCACAAAAATATCATATTTGAATATATAGTGACTGCAAAAGTTGGAAATATGGAAAAATCAGTAAATTTTAAAATATAATTGACTCTGTCCAATACGCTGCTATGTTCTAAACTCTGTCCACTACTCTGGCATGTTCTGCATTACTTTGCTATTGAACTAGCTTCACCTCATCTTATCGTACATTCAAGCTATTAACAAATTTAAACCTATGGGGTATGGATGTGGAAGGTAGAAATTGGAGTAAATACACCTACATTTGTGTGGAGGAAGATGAGAAACAATTTTATAAAAACCACGCCCAGTACATACATCTTACTGAGATTCAAACCCCGACTTCCTTGTAACTGGCAAAACAGACTCAATGAACTTGACAATCAGCATATGTTGAAGGATTATTCCCTACTGAGTTCTAATAATACATGTATAGAAACACAGAGTCATTTTAACACATATATTTATTTTAGTAAACAAAAGATAAATTGTCATAAATACAGGTTTCACAAGATTGAACAAATAGCAAAGAGCAAATAAAGAATGTAACATTTACACAGTCTCACTTGGTAGATGTTGTTATTAATAGGTATCCATAAAACATGATGAATACACAGCTGATATCTCCAGCTGATTGGAGGCTAGGAAACAGGTGTCACTAAAGTACTACTGCTGGTCTTATTCCCCTATGGTACTGCCAGCATAATATAGTACATTGATAACTATAAATTTCTATGCTAAATCAAAACCTAATCATAGGCTAATATAAAAATAGAATAATTAGCGCGGACCCCACAATGAATCTAAGGCAATTTCCTTGGGTAGCGCCATTAAGCCAATACTCAGCTAATTCACAGTTTTCAACTACATTTACATAAAGTCCTAAACTTGTTTTTAAAGTAAACAGACATCCTGGTAGTAGCCCCCAATATAAAAAACTAATGTTCATGACGTTTAGGACGTCATGACTAAATTCGGAACGAAGGAGTAACGAACTCGTGACTCAGACTAAGTCTCAACACTAACATTCTTAGCCAGAGGCTTTAATGTAAGAACAGTGCCATGTGACACATAAATAATCTTAGCAAACATCTATGCTCAAGTTAGACATACCAAATTTAGTAAACCAAAACAAAACTATTCTTCTAGAAACCAAACGAGGCTTCTCATGAAATAAAAGACATATAATTTTCCTTTGAAGAAGGATGCATAAGTTACATTACTTTACAAAAGTCCTAGTAGCAAGGACTTGGCCACGACGACAGGATACCAGTACAGCTGAACGCGTCGTCCATGTCCACGGTGAATTGAGTAGGGCGACCCCTTATCCCGTTGTCACGGCTGAAGGTAGCGAATCTGACGCCGCAGTCGCCATGGTCCTTCGTGACGGCGCCGGGCGGCGAATACTCCGTGTAGTCTTGACTCACGGTGGAACCTTTCTACGAATCTGACGCCGCAGTCTGCATGGTCTATAGTGTAGGCGCTGGGCGGCGAATATTTCTTGTTGTCTCGACTCGCAGTGAAATTATTTTACGAATCTGACGCCGCAGTCTCCATGGTCTATAGTGTCGGCGCCGGGCGGCGAATACTCCTTGTAGTCTCGACTCGTCGTGGAATTATTCTACGAAATGCTATCTCTGGACGGCCCATATATATACCAAACCTGGCTAGGACAAGGCGAAGAAGAAATGGAAAATAAGAATGTAAGAACCAGACAGAAATAAAGGAGAATAAACGTGGGGAGAAAAGGAAAACAAAAGAACATTATTAAAGGTTCTTCAAATGACCACCAGTATCGCTGCGTGCGCAACAGGTCAAGGAGTCGACTCTTCACCTCTCGCTCTTTTGACCAGCTGAGCGCACGTGATGGGTCGGCCATGCTTGAGAACCTCGTGTTTTTTAAAAGAATGATATCTGCAGACATCTGGCTGGGGTGAGCTTGTTCATAAATATATTATAGCATAATATATCTGTATTAATTTACTTATTTAATATCCACTATTGTTTTTATGAGAAATAAGGATATAGACATATTTTTTAACATTTTTCGTGTGTGTACACCACGTGGCTGTAGAACGCCCGTTTATGAATTATTATCCACCAGGAAAAGCGAAGTGTTAAAGTCTTTAGTTCATAAACACAATAATATTAGCCTTCTTCTTTGATATTTAACACCGTAATTATCAAAAGACAATATTTTTGATCAACCACGTGTTAGGAGGTTAGACGATAGGTAACTTTCGTAGATCAGAAGATATAACTTTAGAAACAGATTAAATTAAATATGCTGATTTAATTTCTGTCTCGCATAAAATCCCAAAAATATTAAATATTTTTCTTGTAGCTGTTCAACCAATTGGTTGACACGCTACAATGCTACTGATGCAAGTGGTAGGTAAAATGATTTTTTTTAAATAAATTAGATTCGTACAAATTATATTTTATACCTTTTGCCCAGTGATGTTGCAGATAAATTAGGAGCTAACGTGATATACATGCTGCTTCTTTCAAGCTCTTTATTAGATTAATGCAATTAACACACACACTCTCTCTCTCTCTCTCTAGACTAAGTTTATGGTGAAAATGCTATAGATGACCAGAACTTTTTACCATTCTGAAATATTATGTGTCCAAAAGACCGCATGGGAAGCAGCTGGTGACGCAAGTCTAACATTCTAGATTGACATTATAATGTTAGGAATAGAGCTCCATAAAAATTGTTTTATTTTTAGTTATATTTCGTTTTTTAAATCTCACTTTTCAGTGTTATTTTGTATTTATTCAAAATTACATGTCCTCTGAGGTGTTTAAATATTATTTATTTATTGAGGTAATGTATACAAAAATAAAATTTATTATTGAAACCTTATATATTTGCTTTAAAATTCTTTGTCAAGTTTGTCTGCATATTTCACAATTTTGTAACCTTAAGTTAACTTAAACTACAACCAAATACTAATCAAATTAAAGCATGGTCAAAATTTCTACTTAATTTCGTTTTATAGAGGATTTTGTGTAACAAGTTGATTTCATTTTATTCCGCTTTTAAAAAAACATGGTAAATCATTTATCTAAAAACTATCAAAGGAAAAAGTACTTGATTCCATCTTTGTATGGCACTTTTCGCTTTATTGTGTCTCACGATTTTTTACGGGGCTCTAGTTACCAAGTACTTATATTCCTTGTACAGCTTAGCCTGTGCTATAACTTAGGCTTGAATTCAATATCAAGATTAAGGAGGGGGATGGGGGAGAAGGCATTTAAAAAAAATTAGTACTAACAATAATAATTAAAAAATCAAACCAATTAATTCTATATTCTAGTCACTACTAGTTATAGTCATGTAATATCTCACTAGCCAATTGCTTTGTGTGTAAATCATTGTCAATAATATTGATTTACATTTTAACACATAATTTAACTAACAAAAATTATAAATAAATGATGAACTTGTATTATTATTATGTTTTTTTAAATTCAAATACTCTAATTTTTAAATTACTCTCAAATGTTTTTCTGTCCGAATTTTCCGAGGGGGAACCTCACGTCACGGCGGAGTCCCATGAGAGCACCCTCCCCACCATGACTCACGAAAGTCCTGGCTGTGTCCCCCCCCTCCCATACTAATAAAAAAATCCTGGATTTACCCCTGATCAAGATAATAAGAATGTGTAAAATTTGTTAAATGCTAGGGTTTTATATATAAAGGGTAAATAAAAGCGTAGTGTTACAAACTTCTAATCTATTTACTGTAGGTCAAATCATAGCCACAATGCAAAAAAACTTGCAGAGGTTGCTCCTGTGACTCTAAACTAATTAAACCTCAATAATGAAAATGTTCAAGCTCGTTTGGAATACAATCTTAGCAGTATGTTCGATAAACATACCAACCTGTAGGCAAGAAGAGTAAAATATACTATCATTAGAGTTGGATCTAATCCACCATTTTATGAATTCGAATCTTCAATTTACCTTAAATCCTAAATTTGAACCTTGGAAAAAATAATGAACATAAGAGGAAATATAAATATGACATTAAATCCATTGATACGGACAAACTGAACGCTGATGCTCAATCCATGCCCTGGTACCTGGTCAACACTAAGTTAAACATTGATGACAGGTTACATCTTTTTAATGATATGATCCTTGACTTGTATGATAAACATACACCAGTAAAAACTCAACGTGTTAGTAGACCATCTCCGCCTTGGATGACTAAAGAAATTAGGTTATTGATGAGGAGACGTGAACAAGCATATGCGAAATTTAAACGAGAATCGAAAATCAAGCCACTTACAGATAACATAAATCTTGAGGAGTATAAATGTCTGCGTAATAAATGTACTCAGGCCATTGGAAAGCTAAAATGGACTTCTCTCTTTCACTCTCTAATACTATCTGAGCAACCAAAAAACTATAGAGGGAACTAAATGAAGAGTTTCTTCACATTCCTAATTTAACTAACGAGATAGCTAGAATACAAACTATAAATGACATTTATGTCTCCAATGCAAGTAATAATAATAGTGACTATAATGATGACCGTACTTTTTACTTTGCCCATTTGACTCATCATGAAGTATATAAATCAATAATGAGAATAAAATCGAAAGCACAGGGTATAGACAAAATTTCAATATTGCTAATACAAACAATTTTAAGAAATGTTAGATCAACAATAGCTGACTTATTCAACTTCTCGCTCATGACTGGACAGTATCCCGCACTTTGAAACTCGCACTTACTACGCCAGTACCTAAGAAAGGACTAGCAAAAGATTTACATGACTTTAGACCTATAAGTATACTTCGGTCCCTTTCTAAGGCACTAGAATTTTTATATTATTAGATTTATCAAAAGCTTTTATTAGTGTGGATTTTAATATTCTATTAGCAAAATTGCAAATATTATTTAATTTCTCTCCAGGCAGTATACAGTGGATGAGATCATATTTGCAAGGTTCCCAGCAAAGTGTTATGATAGGCAACACGTTCTCAACATGGCGTCCAGTTGAGGCTTGTGTTCCACAGGGCTCAGTTTTAGGGCCATTTCTTTTTTCTCTATATGTGAACGATATCACTTCTTCAATGTCATACAGTAAATATTAGATGTATGCAGACGACCTTCAAATATATATTTCTACTGACCGTTCTTCAATAAATACAGCCATATAACGAATAAATATAGACTTAGCTGCAATAAATGCTTGGTCCGAAAAAAATGAACTTGAATTGAACCCTAATAAAACTCAAGCCATTCTTATAGGAACAAGCAGATTACTACTGGATGTGGACCATTCCCTACTGACCGACATTCGATTCGGAGTATCCACAGTACAACTGACAATGGTTACTAAAAACCTTGGTGTGATTATTGATGAAAATCTTAATTGGACAGATCAAGCAACTTCGATTTGCAAGAAAGTGTATGCCTGCTTACATTCACTGAGAAGACTAAAGAATTTTCTCCCAGAAAATGTATGAATTATTCTTGTCCAGAGCTTAATAATGCCACACTTTGACTACTGTGACGTAGTATACAATGACTTAAGAGACGATCTAGCAGAACAACTACAAAACACATGTGTTCGATACATATTTAACTTAAAACAGCATGACCATATTTCTAAGTATTTTTATAAACTGGGTTGGTTAAGAATAAATAAAAGGCGAAGGCTACACTTATTAGTATTGCTTTACAAAATATTATCAACATCTCAGCCTCAATACCTCTCCTCACGGTTCTTATTTCTGAAAGATAAACACAGCCGAGCTACTAGATCAGAGCCCACTCTACAGATGTCTATTCCAATACATTGATCTCAAACATATGCTCGTTCTTTCACTGTCCTGGCATCACAACCTTGGAACAAACTGGATAGCTCTACTCGTCATCTAACATCTAGACTTGGAACAAACTGGATAACTCTACTCGTCATCTAACATCTAGACTTGGAACAAACTGGATAAACTCTACTCGTCATCTAACATCTAGACTCCCCTCCAAGTGCGCGGTTAGGCAATTTATCTGGTCTAATAAGCTAAACTGAGTTCTTGAAACTACTTGAGCTTTATATGAGTGTGTGAATGAGCGTGCGAATGTTTTTCTAACTAGTTTGAATATTTCTTTAATAAATTATATTTCAATAAATGTAATAGTGTATGTTGTATTCAACTCTGGATAAGTGGAAGAGAAGGCTAACGCCTTAACTCCGCCAGATAAATAAAGGCTATTATTATTATTATTATTATTATTAAATATAATAGAATGATATAAAATACAAGTAGTAACTAAATGTTGAGTCTTTCTTGTAATCCATTCACTATAACATTCAAATACATTGAGTTAAGTGTTAACTTAGTAGTCTGGGGAATATAATAAGAAATAAATGCTGACACACTATTTCTTGATAGAAACCCAGAAACCAAAGTGGTTCGTTAAATACTTGGTTTGCACTTTGATGTTGGATTATTAAATGGTATGTAAGTTTTAGTGCTGAAGAGAATGAAATATTTATTATGTCTGTTCATAATGGCCTGAGACCCGGTTAAACGTCACTCCTATGTTCATCCTGAAAATAGTTTACATCCCAAAGAATCAGCTTTAGCATAAGTTCAGGCTCAGTAAGCCATAATAATATTATAAATGCTTATTTTCTGAACTTGTTATTTAGTCACTTAATTATTTGTTGTGTATAATATTTATAAATAGTTGACAATTGTTTCAGTTGAAAGAAGAGTTTGGACAGAGAGGAAAATCTTCTAGTGAAAATGAACGAGATGAAGATGATGAAGATGGACAAGTCTGGGGTCGGAAGTCCAACATTAGTCTATTGGATCAGCACACAGAGCTTAAGAAGATGGCTGAAGGTTATACAGGATTAACTTCACTTGTAACTAGAAGTGCAATATAATTGAGATTTAAAAACCTTAGGTAAAAATCATGAAACTTATTCGGGTTGGACACTGGCAGAGAAAACCAGCAGAGAAAATAAAGTTAGAGTGAAATTTTTTTTCAAAGAACATACATATCACACTTTACCTATTTAATTGTAAAAATAAATATTTTATTCATATACTTTTCCTTTCATCTCATATTCTTATTTACTTAGCAAAGAAGGAAAGTGCAATGGAGAGGCAATTGAAAGAAGAAGAGAAAATTCTCGAGAGTGTTGCAGAGAAGAAAGCTCTTATGGGCGTTGCTGAGCTAGCCAAGGGAATTCAGTATGAAGATCCAATCAAGACAAGGTAACATAGCCACAGCTATACCATCCTTTTGTCACAGGAGTTGCCACTAAAACCGACAGTTATCCCAATTTCAGACGACAGTAGCTGCTCTTATTACATATAGGATAACATAGATTTGAAGTGTTTAAATAATTAATCTAAATAAAAATGAAAAATGTCGCCAAATGGCTATTGTAAATTAAACATTGAAAGAAGAATAGAAGGGCAAGGCCTATACACTTACCAGAAAATTGTAAACCTCAAAGCTACAATTAAAACACAACAAAATATATAATTATTTAATTTTAAAAGTACATCAGTCCCCTTCATCAGTAGAAGAGAGTAAAACACTTTCTACTCTCTTTTGCTGAAGAAGGTGAACTGATGTACCCATAAATTTAATAGTTATAGGCCAACCCGACTAATTCAAAGCTGAAGGGACCACTAGAAAAATTTGAATCAGAGAAGTTTTTATTTTGGCTAGCTATTTTCAAACATCAATTCAGTGAAATAAAATAAAGTATTATATAAATATAATTTTATTCTTAGATTTTCCATAGCAATATACAATATTTATGTAAGAATATGTATTTACATTATTATTTTTAAACTAGAAATTTTTGTTTTCTTTTTGGAGTTAATACTCTGAGTTGGAGTAAACTCCTCTAGTTTATTGAACGCCTTGAATTTAGAGGGGCTTACATTATGTTGTCCCTCAACAAACCGTCTCAACTCTTCGATGTGGTCCATGGCCTGTGTAGATGTTGGGATCGGCTTCCCTGTAAGTTCCCTTTCTTCATCTGAAGATGCAATTTCATTTATATTGTTCACAACATCTTCCGAAATTTCTGCATCTTTAAGTTCACCGCAAAACTGCTAAGTTCTTATCCAAGCTCACAAAATCCTCATAAGGAACACAAAGGTTTAGTGCCCCTGAAAGCAGAGAGTCTATTATCCATACAACAACATTCAAGTAGTAAACATGTTTCCTATGCGAGATTTCAGGCTGTTTTTCGTCATCTTCGAGGCAATCTTACTTTGAATTAAACAAAATAAGTTTGAACAGGGTGTCCAGATAAACTATATTTTTAAATTCCCTGACTTTTCCAGGTTTTCCAGACCCAATTTACTTTTTTCCCAGACCACTATTTATCGATATTAAGTATATTACGAAAATAATTTTTTAAGATCACAGATTAAATAGTGTTTTTTTCCCTAGATACATATACATTCTGAATTTGTGTCACCCAGTAAAGGGATTAAACGATTTCTGCCTCCGGATAAATGGGCTATTTTAAGTTAAAAATAGATTTCAGTAAATCTGTATTGAGCCATTAAAAGAATGCCTCAAGCAAGAACGATTTAAAATAGTTGTAGGACAGAGTCATTCTTAGTTCCTTCTAATTAAAATGTAGGCCTAGTCAAATTTTGCGCATGTGAATAGCCATGACTCAACTTTGACAGAAAGGTGGAAAGACACAAAACTTACTTGTTGACCTTGAGAAGTTATATAAGTCTGCTCAACATGGACAATGCTGTGAAAGTGATTCCAGATGGTTATTAACTGGAATAAAAGTGTTATTTTGACTATTGTGAATCAAAATATTTGGCTTTTTATAGATAAAATGTAAAATTTCCCTGACAATTCCGTTTTCCAGGTTTTCCAGGTCGCTGGACACCCTGTTGAATTATGTGTTTTTTTAACATTGTTTTGATAGAAGTTTCAAGTGACTAAGGAAAAAGTTTGAATCAAATATGAATTTTAATTATATTATATGTTCAAACTGTCCAAACTTTCTACTGTATATGTTTTGTTGTGTTTTAATTGTAACTTTGAAGCCTACAGTTTTCTGATAAGTGTGTAGGCCTTGCCTTTCAATCCTCTTTACAATATTTAATTGGATTATCAAAAAGAGTAAGGTTATATGAATAAATATCTTCACACCTGCTTCAGTGGCCACATGGTCTAAGGCGCTACTCTCGCATTAGACTAAACTGCTGAAGACGGGGAGATTGGGGTTTGATCTTGGTTAAATGTACGGAAGGTGGTTTTCCTTACCACATTAGTGTAGTCAGTACATACGCATACAACCTGAACAGTTAATAAGAAGAGTGATAAAAAAAAATCTGATACCATAAATAGAAACCTTATCTATTTTATATTCAAATTAAGTTCATTAATTGTATATTGTTGTATGAACTAAGTATCATTTTATCTGAAGATAAAGATGTAACCCTGAATATTAGACCACTTTAAACTTCTGAAGATTATTTTGGTGAAAAATAAATATGTATTTATCTGTAGCGAGATGAATTGTAAACAATATTTAACAAATTTTAATCCTATAAAAACATGTCAAACATCTTAAATCTCCCAAATGGGTCACCTTATTCTAATAACAATGTGGTTATGTTGCAGTTGGCGGCCACCTCAATACATCCTCTCTTTGTCTGAAGAGAGACACGAGCGAGTGCGCAAAAGATTGCGAATACTAGTGGAGGGGGAAGATATCCCACAACCAATCAAAAAGTTCAGTGAGATGAAGTTCCCACGTGGGATAATGGCTGGGCTTGAAAGCAAGGGTATAGTTCGACCGACACCCATCCAGGTGCAGGGCATTCCAACAGTGTAAGAAGACAACAATCACTTATAAATGACACATCTTTTATTATTACTATTATTCACTGTATTTATACTATTGTGATGTTTCAGATTGTCTGGTCGAGATATGATTGGAATAGCATTCACAGGCAGTGGCAAGACTTTGGTGTTTGTGCTGCCGCTTATTATGTTTTGTTTGGAACAAGAAGTTCGGCTTCCATTCAAGAAACACGAAGGGCCATATGGTAAATTAAGTGCTGAAAATATAAAAATTTCGAATAAGTTTTAGCAAGTGAGAACAGCACTTAATTTAAGGGAAATATGTGAATAAAAGGAAGTGCACTGACATTTGTTTGGGAGGTTGGAATAGTTTATAAAAAAAATAGTTGGTCTGGATTAAAACTGGCCTCCAAAATTACAGTCTGAACAAGCTTGGCTACACTTTGTATAATTAATTAAGTTGGTAGTCTATAATAACAGGTTGAAGAAACCTACAAGTGATATCTCTATAAGGAAAACCTCTTTTCACTTTATGAGGTAATTGTATCGGAAAAGTGGATAGAAACATATAAAAGGGATGAACATAATATGACTTTTACAATGAAAAGAAGAACACAGTTCAAACTTTACATTGCTGCCACTGGACAAAGAGGTATGGTTGCCTCTTAATTTGAGTGAAAAATAACAAACTTAACATGAGAATCAAACCCGGGATCTTTGGCTTTGTACGCCAATACTTTCTATCGCTAAGCCCTCATGGTTTATCTTGTAAATAGGGTCATCTTTCACTAGTTATATTGTATCTAACTGGTAAACGTATCAGTTACACACAGCTATCCACAATCACAGTCCTGCTCCTGTAGACAATTCACATAAGTCCCTCCCCCCTTTGTTTAGGAAGTTGTTTTGAGCATTTCACATTCTCTCCTGATGAGTTGTGAAAGAATTAAACCTAGGTCAGTGGATTGGGCGGTAACAATCGAGTTTATTAATAGGAGGCAGCCATTACCGCTTTGTCCAGTGGCAGCACTGTAAAGTGTGGACTGTGTTCTTTACATTGTGTTTGTTCCCTTTAATGTTTTGTACCCATCTTCTTACTTTCTTCCAAATACATATACAAAATACCCAGAAAAAAAGCAAAAAGAGGTTTCCCTTAAATAGATTTATAGATCTACTTTCAAGTATTCATGCTTAGGGTCACTTTATCTACAGCTGTGTTCCTATTGTACTAGTTATATAACTTACACGCATTAACACTGGTAGTCATCATTTTTAAAATAATCTATATATATAAAAATAAAAGTACTGACTCACCAACGCCCAGCCCAAACCCTTGGACCTAGAAAGCTGAAATTTTGCATCCCTTTATGATGTAAACAAGGAATAAGGCTGGATTTTTCGAAATTCCCACGAGATAGAGAATAAATATACATTAAAAATGTATTTTAATATAGGAAAACCTGAGATAATTGACTTGTAAGTCATGAATTATCATATGAAAATAAAATCTATAGTGATGAAAGGAAGTGTTTGTGTGTGTGTGTGTGTGCATTGCCCGCTAAATCTATGGCATGCAGAGATCTGAAATTTTTAACATAGGTGGACGGAATGCACCTAGAAGCTGGATTTTTAAATTTATAATTAGCTTTTTAATTAAGCTATTTTTAACAAATTTTTGAAGAAAATATTTTTAATCCTGTTTAAAATTATGTTTCAGAGGTAACGTTTCCATTTGATATGGGGGGGGGGAGCTTATAATTCTTATACCTACCACAGTGGGTCACGGGCAACGCTGTGCGGGATTGGGATTGCTAGTTGAAATATATATAAATATGAATGTGAGAGAAACCTCAAAAAGGTATCCATACAAATATGGTACATGGTACAACCTTGGAGACCAGAGTTTTTGTGTCTCCATTTTCCCCTTAGAAAATGCTCTCTGCCTAACTTAAAATCTCCACACTACTACACCATTAAATTAAGTCATAAGTACAACACCATTAGAAAACCCAGTGAATAGTGGAAAAAAAAACTCAATTGCATTAGCCCGCAAGTGAGCATAGCAACGGCCGCATGTTGCTGAAGATAATGCCAACATTTGTGGATAGAGGGTGTCGTTTGGTCAACACGAGTCCTTCGGCTATTAATCTCAGTATCTAACTAGTACACTATTAGTTTTTCTTAGAACTATTCTAATCACATGATCTGTCTAAGAATGTTTCACTATTGGGCATTTAAAATTTATAGATTTGATCACTAGCCCAGCTCTATTTAAAGTGTGTAGTAGTAATATGTACTGTAACATTTTGTTTATTTATCAATGCCAGTAATAAAATAATTTAAATTAAATATTACCAGAGTCCCTAAAAATAGAAAGCAGGTATGGAAATAATTAATTGCTGAACCCTAGACTGCATATCACAAACTATATTTCTATAAATACAAAATAAAATATGTTAAATACGTTTAATATTATAGAAGTAATAAATGATATTCTTGATATGTTCTGTCTGAATATTCGGGTCCATGAGGTTTTTAAGTTGTCCACATTCTGAAACAAACAAGTAAAGTAATATTATAACTTAATTTTCAGTGTAAATGTGGAGATGTTAAGCACATGTTACACTGTCCCAGGTCTCGTAATCTGCCCATCACGCGAGTTGGCAAAACAAACACATGACATAGTGACACATTACTGCGGTGTTCTACAGCAACATGGATCTCCTGAGATAAGGTGTTGTCTGGCTATTGGAGGGATTCCTGTATCAGAGTCCATTGAAGTTATACAAAAGTGAGTTTAAAAATTATTCTATTTAAAGTGTGTTAATACCAAGATGTATCCTGTACTGTCATTTCCTACACTAGGCATTTCCATCCTTCCCCCAACTAGGAGTCATACATGACATATATATCACCTAATGCTTTAATATAATCAAAACTTTGACACATAATTATTTATTTTTAGCAACTATATGCATACATTGTAGTCTGAAACACTGCTTGTTTGTTGTTTACCTCCAACACGTGTAGTATTTTGACTTGAGCTGTGTGCCATGGGTTGGACATACTTGACTTGTACGGCCTTAGAAACATTCCTCACACTACTTCCAGGTCCTTTCTGATTTGACAGTAACTGTGTGCAATAATTGGTTTGTAAGAAGGTATTTATTTGTTGTTTCACACAACTTCAATGTATCAGATTGAATGTGAAGGTGCCCTTATTCTTTGATCCTGCAGAAGCAATGTGAAAATAAATGGTACCGTTTTCTTTACACTGTTCATATTGGTGCAATAAGAGTTTATTATGTCTTGAAGAGAAAGAGTTGCAGTTGCGTTGTGTTATGTCAGGGGAAGTGTTTCTTTACCTTCCATACTGGTGTGACCTGGCCGGCTACATTCAGTCAGTATACTTCATTAGTCTTGGAATGATACAAACTGTGTCCTTTATTTCATTCCACAATCACCCTACCATTACACATTAGCGTAAGTGCATATAACCCGCACGGGTAGTAAGACGCGGTGCTAATAATAATAATGTTTGATAAAAAAAATTACATTGGTGTAGTTATTTTGGAGACAAAGATGAAATAAACATAAACAAAAATGTATTATTAATTGTGCCACGTTAACAAACAAATATTAAGTATCAATTTTATCAAAAGTTTTACCAGCCAGCCAGAAATAAATAAATAAATGGTATCAAAGTCACACCATAGGATGGGGTCATTTTGATACACCAATTGGTATTGTTTAAAAACCAAAGGAACTAAGACCAAAAGCATCAATCTCACCCCATTTTGAAATCCATTCTTTGGTTTTTAATCCAAAGCAACTTTAATTCAACTAACCTTTGGGGTCACTATAGAGTACATCAAAGTTTAACTTTATTTACAATACTATTTAACATTTACTGTTCATATTTAACTACATTTCTTAAAATAAAGTGGTAGTACATTATTCATTTTTATCATCAATGTCTAATGCAAAATACATTTTTGAATAAATGTATGTAAGTTAATGTTTTGAACAGGTTTTAAAAACAATACTGTTCCCATACTAATGATGTAATATTTGTCATGCAGCAGTTACTAACATTCTTTTACATTAACTTCTCCTTCAAAACGATAGTGAAAACAGTTCCCAGATTTTTCCACGACAGGTTCAAGTAAAAATTGCCAAAATATCACAGATTTCAACATTGAAGACATTTTTTTCCACACATTTAAAAACTGTTTTTGTATTGTCAATGGATTTCATTCCCATTACTTTAAATTATTTTTAACCAATTTCATCTTCAATTAAGGCAGCTGAATGAATATTTACAGACCTGCATTTCCCAGATAAAATTTTAACAAGTACACAATTTCGAATATTAAGGGCATTACTACCACTGGCAACTCTAGAGCTTCACAAGGATACATGACTTCAGCTTTATTATGGTAGTGTACATCAAGCAGCCTTGTTGTGTCGGTACAGAGGCCCAGACGTAAGCTGGTACTACGTGGGTCAACTGTTTGGGCTTAGAGTTTGATAATTTTGTTGGCTGGTCAGTGTTGAAGCATCCGAGTAACAAGGGCTAGGATGTGTTGATTAGCTTGCAAAAAGAACAATACATTCTCCATTATAGTTTTCTTCTATTACATTTCTGGCTGGATAATCGTCAATTATGTTTGTTGTTGGTCCATTCATTAAAAAAAAAAATTCAAGTGTTTATGATAGCAATTGTTTGTTCTTAATTTATTCAGAATTGTTCCGTTTTGATAAACCCACACATGACACTTTGTTTACTCGTGAGGGGCTAACTTCACGGTAGCCCCCCACTTTTAAATATTCATGTTCTTACTATCACAATAGTTTGTTCTTCGTTTGTTCCGGATTGTTCTACACAAATTTTCGTCTATTCCGTTTTGATTCTTGTACAAATGGGACATGAATTTGACACTTTGTTTACTCACGAGGGGCCAACTTTATGGAAACCCCTCCCCTACACTTTTAAAAACTCATGTTTTTTTAATTGCAATCGTTGTTTCCTCGCTTGTTCTGGATTGTTACACACACAAAAAATTCTATTTTGATTTGAAAAGCCCACAAATAGTATGTTTACATTGCGGGGAAAGGGGCCAACTTCACGGTAGCCCATTACAGTTTGAATAATATCCAAGCACTTGTGTTAAACTAGTATATTTTTAAATGATCAATATTTTATAATGCATAGATACTCAAAACTATTCATTTTAATCAAACAGTTGTAGGAATGAGAAAATAATGTAGAAAACTAACTATGTATCCTATTTGTTTGCCATGTTTGTAAAATCCATATAACCGATGAGATGCTTAAATTAAATGTTGAAAAGTAGCGTTGGGAGTTTTTAAAGGTACATTTTTGTAAATAAATATATTTACCAGAATGCAAGAATAGTTTTAATTTATAAGTATTTTTTTAATAACTTTTTTGGAAATTTATTCTGGGTCCTGTTAGTAAACTTTGATTGATTTGAAAAAAAAAAACCTTTCTGTCAACAATCTTTGGTCGTGGGCATAGTGTAATGAATTTCGCTTCTCTGCAGCCAATACGGCGGTTGTCCACTTCCATAGATTAACCGGAATACAGTATTTTAATGAACCACGTGGTGTTACCAGTCTCAGAAACCGTAAGGTTTCTGGGACTTTTATTTTATTTGAAATTAACTTGGATCCCCCACATCAAAGACCTGAAAGTGAGGTGTATAAAAGCACTCAACCTGATCAAAGTAGTTAGCGGTCGGTCCTGGGGTGTTGATAAAGAAACCTTGATGGGCCTGTATAGGGCCTTGGTAAGATCTAAGCTAGATTAAAGCAGTTTTGTTTATGGATCAGCGAGACCTTCTGAATTAAAGATGCTAGATAGTGTTCACCATGCTGGCATAAGACTGGCTACTGGTGCCTTTCGTACAAGTCCAGTTGTCAGCATCTGTGTCGACGCTTCTGGCATCTTACATGTCAAAATTACATTGCATGCCAGAGCATGTTGCCTACCGCCCTGTGTTTAATCCCCCTAACTGTGTCTTGTATGAAACCAAATGGCGTAGTGCAAGGCCGGTTGGAATCCGGATGCTATCGGTTTTTGACACGTGTGGGATAAACCTGCCAAAGGCTATCCCCACATGCCCAGGTCGAGTTTCTCCCTGGAAGATACACCTACCTCATTGCCATTTTTATCTGGTCAAGTTCTCTAAAGTGACCACGTCAAACTTTGTATATGAAAGGACCTTTAACGAGGTCCTCTTCACTCGCTTTCATGGATTTAAGCACATCTACACTGATGGCTCTAAATCTGGCTTCTTCATGAGATGTGCTTTTGTTGTGGAAGGATACAATTTTAAATTTGGTTTACCTGAAGAAACCAGTGTTGTTACGGCTAACTTGTATGCCATTTTTAAATCTTTGTGTTTTGTTTACCGAAATAGTCACCGTTCTGTTCTCATCTGCACGGATTCCATGAGTGCTCTGTTGGCATAGTCTACTCTCTACTCCTGGAATCCCCTCGTGCAGATGCTACATGAGCAAATTTTTAAAATTGGTTCATTAAGCACCCGGCTCGCCTTTTGCTGGATTCCTGGTCACGCCGGTCTTTCAGGAAATGAACTGGCAGACCAAGCTGCCTCTGGAGGCAAATCTGGGTGTCATGTTTTTAGATCTAAAGGGCTATGTTCGGCGTGGGGTCTTACACATCTGGCACGAGCACTAGGTCTCGACCCCTGCTCAGAACAAGCTGCGGTCCATCAGGGACAGTGTGTCGCGGTGGCCCTCTTCTATACGAAAGTCTAGAAAAGAAGAGGTCATCGTGACGAGACTCCGCATCGGGCATACATTTCTAACCCACGAATTTTTACTATGAGGGGATCCACCTCCAGTGTGTGAATTTTGCGATGCTCCCCTTAGTGTGTACCACACCTTGGTGGAGTGTCACAAGTATGCCCCTATTCGCCTGGCCCTTGTTTTATTTATGCGACAGTGCTGAAGGAGTTATTTGTTTACTCCATTTTATACTCCAGGTGAATTATTATATTGCCATTTGAGTCAATTTCGTATAGAACTCATCTGGATTTTATCTCATATTGAGACCTTTTTAACATTTTAATATACTTTAATATGTTTGTTTAGTCTTTTTAACAATTTTAGTACACATTGACATGATTGTTTTTTTTTAAACTCAAATATTGTTTTAATATGTTTGTTTAGTCTTTTTAATGGAGTGATACACCAGTGTGTTTTTTTAGCAGGTGTTTCATTCAATTTGTACTCTGAGACCATTTGAGCACTCTTATGGAGTGTCTCAAATGGGTATTTTTCTCACATTGAGATCTATTCCTTTTGTATTGAATTTTACATTGTGTTTTAACCTTTTTATAAACAGGTTAATGGCACTGCCTTCTCCTATGGATATTTTACTGTGTATTTATATCATGTTAAGGCCCGAATGACCTCATTGTGTCGATGGGCCTCTAAACACTAATAATAATTCATTTCTGTGAGCAGTGCTACTCTTTCCAAGAATAACTACCATCTTCCTCCTTTTCTTTTGGTTTACTTTCTCATCGCCATACCTTGTACTCTTTAAATATTCAATCAAACTCTAATTTACTAATGCATTGTCACAAGTGTCACCAGGAACTTTGGAAATGACTTTATTTGGATCAAAGAGGACCAAACCATTAGCCCTAAATCCACTAAGCAAGTTCTTCTGTATAGCATTATCTTGTCTATTCATTTTCTTTAGTGTAGAAACCAGAAGAGAGGGAAATGATGGTCCTAAGTATGTGGTAATAGATATGTCCCAGCTTTCACACTTAGTACCTAAACTTATCTTTAAATACAAGGATATACAAAAATATAGGTCTAAGAGATTTATGATTTCACTTTAATTTAGCCTAATTATGATTTCTTAATTCGGGGTGTCAAACTCACCCCATGCTAAAAACATAACATTCTATTGAAACTAGTTGAACAATTAAATTGTATTTTGAGCCAAGGCCGTCACAAATATCCACTATTTGATATTATAGTTTAGAAATACTATTAATACTTATACTTAAGTTTGCACATTCAAAAGATTGAAGATATAAAACTTTAAATAATCTGCACAAGAATGAAACCTTTCTTCAAGTGACCATTTATCCTAATGTAAGCAAACATATATCAGAAAGATCCCCTGCAAAAAAAATAAAAAACCCTTTAAGTTATTGACTGAATTATCAAAATAATAGACAAAGCAAGGTGTCTCAAAGTCACCCCACTCTGCGGCATCCATTTTTTTTAAATCATTATTTGTACTAAAAGTAGATTTTTGACAATAAAATGTTTCCAAAAGTGTGTTTTAGAACTTGATAATCATCATTAAACTTCTTAATGAATTATGTTTATTTTATTATTAAATTCTAGCATATATATTTTTATGCTTTACCAGGGGTGTACATATTATGGTGGCCACGCCTGGCCGTCTCATGGACATGTTGGACAAAAAAATGGTTAGCCTTGATGTTTGCAGGTAAGTCTATTTATAGAGACAAAATGAACTTAATTTGCTTGTCAGCTCAAGAAATGTGTGCTCTTGAAACGAGGACAGAAGCTACAGCCCATGGTAAAGATGTGTAGCTTTCAAAATTATCATTTTAGTTTTGACATTTCATGTTTTAGACATCAAAAATTATTAATTCCACCATTAGTTTAAATGTAAAGCTATAAATAAAAATACTCATTATTTTATATTAAATTCTTGATACAAGCATTATTTATAATATAAATATCTCTTCTAATCACAAAATTGTATGAATATGCGCTTGGACTAATTGCCTAAACTGGATTTTTGCTCTTTTACTTTTTTTGAAAAATATCTTATAATTCTAGTGACTAAATAAAATGTACCCATCACACTCAATTCCCTGACTTCGTCATGGTGTATATTGATACTGAAAAATGCACAAGTGACACGTGACAAATATTAATATTGCTGAAACATCTCCTGCTTCTTATATACAAGGTCTGTTCAAACAGTTCCTAAACTTATTTTTTTGGTAGCTTTTTTGGGATTACCACAACTTATTCTGATTTGTCGCCTTCAAAGTACCTCCCAACGCCAATTACACTTCTTGAAACAGTCCTGATAGACATTTTTTAGAAGTGTGTAGGTAGGCCTGCAATTTTTTTCAATGTCTTTAATTGTGGTGAATCTTCGTCCTTTAAAAATGGATTTTAGTTTTGGGAACAGAAAAAAGTCAGGTGAATAGGGAGATTGAGGAATCAGTAGTGATGCGTGTGTGGGCGCATTGTCCTAATGGAGTAAACAGGACTCATTTTTCCACAACCCTGGCATTTTCTCGCATACACCTCAGAACCTCAAGATAATACCAATGATTTACTGTTTGTTCCTCTGGTAAAAAATCGTTATGAACACCCTCAAGAAATAAAGTCTGCATGATTTTCACATTCAAACTGACATTCCGCATTTTTTTTGGTATCAGCGAATATTTTCCAATCCACTGAGAAGACTGGGGCTTTGTCTCGACATCGTAGCTGTAGACCCATGTCTCATCGCCATTGATAATTCTCTTAATGACATTTTTGTCCTCATTTGCGCGATCCAAAAGTTCCTGGTAAATTGCAACTCGATTGTCTCTCTCATCCTGAGTCAGCCGCCGTGGGACAAACTTTCCAGCAACATGTTGCATTTTATATTTTTCCGTCAGAATGTTGTGATAAGATACCATTTAAATCTTAGTCATCTGCAATTTCCCTAGCAGTCAATCAACGGTTTGAACGCACAGTTCATAGAACTGTTCATTTGACTGCCGACAATCTTTGAATCGCTTAAACCATTAATAAAACTGTGTGCGACCTAGGCACTGATCTCCATAAACTTGTTTCATAATTTCATGAGATTCCTTAAATGTTTTCCCAAGTTTGACGTAAAATTTAATGTTGATATGCTGCTCGTAAAACTCAACCATCTCGAAAATTGCAAGACACGTACAGCAAGCTCCTAAACAAAACAATAGAGCGTGATGACTAACCAGAATAGAATTATATTGTCAACAGCATGTTCATTGTGAAGCTTTCCGATATAAAGTGGCACTTATCGTACATCTCTACAACATCATGTTGGTGTGCTATTTAAATAGTTTAGGAACTTTTTAACAGCCCCTCGTATGCTCATTTGTTTTGTATTCTATGATAATAGCTATTATTTTGATAATTTGTAAAATAAATTCAAATACTACCTATGGTGATACATATGATCATAAAACTTGGACCTACTTTCTTCATATATTTTGTTATTTGCCTCACTTTAAGGCTAAATGATGAAATGTAAAATAGGAACTAATGTACTTTATTGCTCAATTTTTTAGATGAAGTTGAACTGGGAAAGCTCATTTTATGTTAGGAGAACTTTAGCTAGTTCTTATTTCGGAGATTGAATTTTCACTCGTAAAAGTATACTCAAGGAATCCAGATTTTCTAATATTAAAAATTCTGGATTTCAATACTTGTTCATTACTCTCACAGGGAAATTTGTCTTCAATTTTTTTAAATTTTCAGATTGATTTATATTAGTTAGCATCTGCTCTTGTATATTAACATCAAATATTGTATGGTATTATTTTAGGTACTTGTGCATGGATGAAGCTGATAGAATGATAGACATGGGCTTTGAAGAGGATGTAAGAACAATATTTTCTTTTTTTAAGGTAAAAACACAATTACTTCCTAATCTTTTTGAAATGAAAGTTTCATTAATGTAGAAGACTAAAACAATTTTTCAATTTATTTACTGAAATACATTTATCTATGTTGTGGTTAACTTTATTTAATTAAATATGTTTTTCTTCCACATATCACAAACCTTACAGTTTAGAAAAAAATACAACTAAAGTCACCAGCTGAAAGATAATTATTATAATACATTCACTGTTGTAAAGCACTCATTAATTGCTTTGCCAGAAAGTGTTTCACCAAAGTTAACTTAACAGTACTCCATAATTCTTCCATTTCAACATTTAAAATAAATGTACAAGATGAAAGTTGATTAATGCAATCTATCCATCACTCAATGGATGTTTTCACCATATTGTACTTGAACTTTGACCAAGCACTATGTGCTCCATTACACTGTCCAATTGGACTTCCCATGCTTGACTGTCAGCTCTCAACAACTGTTTGCTAGAAGTAACTCATTATGGTCACTTTGGAATTGTTCAAGTTCTCTCTGAGTTAAGGTTTTGGTATGACTCAATATATGCTCAAAGGATACTAGAAACAGAAACTGTAGCTTGTTTTCCGTCAAAACTAACCCCCTGAAATGGAACTATGAGGGAAGAAAAATCTGCAGGTTAATTGTTTATATTTAATGGGTGGATTCTTAATTTTTACATATTTTTACTTTTGCTTCCCAGTACAGGCCATGGGAATGAAATTTTTGAGGAGCGTGCTAGCGTCATCAGAAGAGATAGGATTAGGAATAAAGATGTATGGTCTAGAGTTGGAGTACATAAGATAGTAGATGAAGCTAGGATGGACACATGAGGATGGAAGGGGAGAGGATTCCAAGTATGCAGGGAAGAGATGGGAGAAACAGATAGCAGCAAGTGGGCTAGTGAGTGGAAGAGAGTGCAGGAGGAAGAAATGTGGAAGGACAGAGGGAGATGAAGGCATTTTACTAAGCAGACTCGGTCACAGGATGGAAACAGTTTGTAATGATGATGATGATTACAGTTTTGATAGCTTTCTGTCTTACTATGTTTAGTATGTATATTGCAATATATGTTTTGCGTTCATGATAGAGTTGCCAGCTTTACATACACCGTTTCTAGAATTTAGAATTTTAATGCAGTGTAGATGATGCGCTAGGCAGTTGTGTCCATTCTGTGACTCATTTTTTATTTGAGACATGGAAATCTCTATCGTCAGTTTCTATTTTATTCCCAGTATGTAAGTTTTTAACAACAAATAAACAACATATGAAGTTAACCCTCTTTGGTACAATGAAACCAACTTAAAGGATATGCTATCCAGTAATCATACATATTATTTATTACTTATGAATGAAAATATGCTTCATCGTAATGAATAATATCACAATTTACTTTGTAGTCATATTTTGGTGTATGTACTCCAACAAAACTTGAGTAGTTCAGCTTTATCAGCTAAATACTTTAAAAAGGTATGCAGAGTTTGTTGTATTCAGAACAGATATGCCTAGAAAAACCTTTCTAGACTTAACTGTGTTTAATTTTGATAAAAGCATTACTAACACATTGCTTACTATCACAAGTACTATAAAATTAACAATTTTGTGAAAACAATTTACTGTGGATAAAATTTAGAAAAGAAAGTGTTTTTGTATTAGGGTCAATATAATGGCGTTTGTATACCTCTTTTTAATGTGAAATGTGTTAAATGCCAGGTAGCAATGACTTGAGTGATAATCTTTTTGTGTTCCAATATGACTGGCTTGAAAAATATAAAGTAAAGGATACTTTTAGCCAAGATAATCACTTGATCACAACATAACTTTGAATTGTGCTCGGTGCAACATTGAAAAGCTGACCAAATGCAAATAAATTCTTAAGTGTACCACAATTGTGTAGGCAGAGCTGCATCTAATCACAGCAAAGGTGGATAAAAACATTAAAATAAACAAACTCAATATTACTTTTACAAATGTTCTTTTAAGTTTACTGATTATTTCATATCTCAACAAAGTGAGGAATGAATTGGCTGGCATGTGCCTTAAAAGTGACTAATTTTGTTTCAAAATATATTAAATTAACCCTCATCTCAGTTAGACGGTAATGTACTCTTATAGACACTTATAACTAAGTATTTTGATGAGTTGTCTATTGTGTTACTCAAATACCCCCCACATGAGAACTAAAGGATATCACTAAACATCACAGTATTTAGTGACTTTCCAAAGCTAACGCTAAATGTAGTTTTTCTTTGATGTTGAACTAGTTTTAGTAAGTTGTTTAGCTGCCCTGGGGAGAATCTTAGTTGTAGTTTGATGAGTTAATGACTAAGCATTAATTGTGAAGGGCATGCCCAATGGTTGGAGTCTTAGGATCTATTAAAGCTCAACTAAAGGGTACTTGGGTTTCTACCCCAGTTCTTATTGTGAATGGCAATTGATACATAACTGAGGTTTGTTGAAACCGCCCAACATGACAAGGTTATGGGAAGGTATAAACATGCTTCATCCCACTAGAAAAGGAGAATTTAAGGTTGAAGGTTGTATTCTGGAAAAATGACACCTGGACATGGGAATCGAACTCGAGACCTTTGGATTATTACGCCAATGCTCTAACCACTGAGCTATCCAAGAATCGTCCCGTGCCCAGGGTCATTCTTCACTCATATTTTAAGTCAGAGTCCATGATGGACGTGCAGAAATTGTCGGCTACAAATGTGTTATTTTATTAAGATCACGGGCTATCAGATAACGCAGCCTCCTTCGACTCGGTAGTTGGCTTAATACTGCCACATTATATTATTATAATTGTAAAGGATTGCAAATTTAAGAATCAAATAGCCAAAGCTATTATTTATGCTTTTAGTGAGGATTACTCCATCTAGAAATCATATTCGGTACGATTCCTGGATAGCTCAGTGGTTAGAGCATTGGCGTACTAAGCCAAAGGTCTCGAGTTCGATTCCCGTGTCCAGGTGTCATTTTTCAATTTTCAGAATATTATATCTAGATGGAGTAATCCTCACTAAAAGTATAAATAATAGCTTTGGCTATTTGATTCTTGTTGAAGGTTGTGTTTAAATTGGCTCTCACTGACAGAAACCTAACACACAGAAAGAGGTAATGGTGGGTTTTCTTCACAAGTCTGCTATTACCTCTATGTCCAGTGGTACCAAAGTAAAGTGTGAATTGTGTTATTTTCGGGGTAAAAAAGGAGCCTGATGGCATTGTTACAAACTATAACTTTTTCTTTGAGATCTCCAAATTTAGATTTAATCATGAAAATAAAGAATTTGACAGTTAAAGACATAAAAGCCTATGAACAAAGTGATATATCAAGTCGCTTGCTTCAAGCAAATAGACATGTATGCATTTAATGTGTAGAACTGTCTTTACATATTTTATGTATACAGTCATAACTCCCCAACCTATTATTTTCCGAAAGTGAATGTGAGCCTGTTCACAATTGACAAGGTTACTTACTATATAGTGAGTACCAAAGGAGCACAGAAAAAGCTATTAGGGACTAATCGCAATCTTTGACACATTTATTTTCAACATAAAGTATATAGTTATAGCTAAATCAGTCTGGCAAAAGTGGTTGCAAATTACTTTCTTTCTCAGACAAATTTATATTTAACAAAATAAGGTAACAAAATGCAAGAAATAATTCTGTCAGAATAAGGGAGCACTCATAGTCACTCTCCACTCTCAACCAAGCACACAAACATTTGCTTTAAACAAAGAGGGTGGGTGACTATTTTATAAGGAGTAAATCAATACAAATAAATGGATACTAACTTTCTCAAAGCTATGCAACCCTTAATTACCTTTATAAAAAGGTGTGAAATTAATGACTGAATGAGTCACTTTCTCAAAAGTGATGCAACCTGATACTAATAAACATGACAAGAAATTTGGTCAAAAATTAATTTTGAAAATAATTTTAAGTCCAAAATCTACAGAGTGGACTCAAGCCGAAAAATAAAGTTTAGAAATAATAACCGCCACAGTGGCACTCCTCACAAGTGAGTTGTGTCCAGGGTCAGAGTGAATACAAAAAGACAACTTTTCTTCAGTTGGGCCTCTGTTATATACAGAGCGAGGCTGGAACGACAACTATCCAGGTATGACAGGAAAGTGAGGGAGGGGTCAAAACGTTGACTATAAATTTCGAGGATGGCCTAGAACGATTCACATTGTTCCACAGCCTGGTGCTTGACCCCTTCTGCGACATGTCCATAGCAACCGGCGCCGTAAGACGTGTCCTTCCGCTTTTCCCCAGTGTCGTGTTCAAATCAAAGTTGACATCACAGACATGTGCTAGCTGACATTCTCTTGTGGAAATATCAGTGATCTGGAAAACTTTTTTCTGAGCGAACATGAGCTTTCTTTATTGAAATTTTGTGTGTTATGGTCCTTAGTGAAAAATAGGGCCGACTATAAATAACCTGGAGAATAAGTTAAGTTAAAGTGACAATGTTTATTTGGTGGGGCTATTATTTAAAATTATTTGAAAGAATGTACAGGAAAAGCAGATAGAAAAAAGGGAACAAACACAATAGGACTTTTAAAATGAAAGTTGCGTTGAGCGTTTAACACTCTTTCCTGATGAGTTTCGAGAGAATGAAACCTTTAATTTCTTCAAGAGGCAGTCATTAGTGGAAGCAATGTTAAGTGTGAACTGTAATTTTCTTTTCATTGTAAAGCCATAATGTGTTTGTTCTCTTATGTTTTCTATATGCCTTTCCTCTATCTTCTTCCAAATACATGTAACATTTATGAAGTTTGTGATTTATCATGTCTTGCTAAAATATCATCTCAGCCTTGCTTTCTGTACTATCTTATGTACTCCTTATACCTAAACTCTTGCATGGACTTCATTCCTAATCCCCCCCCCCCCCATTACCNNCCCCCCCCATTGAGAAATTTGCCATGCTCTTTAGAAACTTAATTCCTATGGCTCAATTTTCATGGCTTAACTTACATTCATTTTCCATGTTTCTGATGCATATGTAACAAAGGTATGAAGTATGCTCCATACAACACTTCGGGGCACTTCTCTTTCCCATAGCAAGTCTCTTGCGCACCTATATAACATATTCCTCTGCAACCCTCTTCTTATTAGATCCACTTTACTCTCACCCTTCAGCTCAATCATACTTCTAAGATATGTTGCACTTTTTACTTCTTTTAGTTCTACTCCATACAGCTTTCTAGCTCTTCTAAATATAACAAAATGTACATCACTTAGTTAAATTTGTGGCATATTTCCCTGGAAATAATTACTATATAAATGTAGGGAAGAATTTCACACCTGCTACTACAAATAATTGGCATACAATAATAATTCCATAATAACCAACCAATAATATACAATATCAGCCTAAACCTAATAATTACACCTTTAACGAGCAAAAATAAATATATGACTAGGTCACTTATGAATGAAAAGATTATATTAGTTCATTAAAAAAAATGACTTTACCAATAAATATAGCTGTTGATTTAACTGTTTATGTTTATCTAGGGTCAACGACAGACCTTATTGTTCTCAGCCACAATGCCCAAAAAAATCCAAAACTTTGCTCGGTCTGCCCTTGTGAAACCTGTCACTATCAACGTTGGCCGGGCTGGGGCTGCATCTATGAACGTCATACAGGTGTGTACTATATTCCACATGGAAAATACAAAAATCATGACATTTCAATGTACTTATCACCATTTACTTAAGTCGTATTTCAATTTTGGAAAATTAAAAACCTATATTTTGTGTGTGTGATTTGTGTATGTTGTGCCTAGTTGCAGTAATATGTTATTGTCCACAGAAACATAAAGATTGTATTGTGATAATAATTTGTGTGCAACATGTTTTGCAAGTTTAGCTTTGGTACATCATTAAAGAGTGTAATTTAGCTACTTTTCAAAAATCACAAATATTTCTTGAAAAATGATGCGGTCAGACTATGTAGATTTTTAATTTTATTCGTGTTTGAAAATAATGTGTATTTCTTACTATATTTGTTTTGAATCAACATTTAGTTCAAACTAACAGACATGAAGAAGCTACTTGTGGTCATGTAAGCTAATTTTTAAATGGTTTTATCTCAACAATTTCTACCCACCATCACCCAGGGTATCCTTCCTACTTGTAACCATGAATCAACATTTATATAATTTATATATTTTTTACAACCAAACTGACCAAATTGTGTTTTTAAGTTGGGGTGTTTAGTACCCTAAATGCCTTTTTTGTTCTTGTGTCTTTAAACATGGGTTTTTGAGGTGATTTTGATGATAATGTGCCTATTTTATATATTGGTGGCTATTGTATCAATGAGAACCTAAAACTGATTTTTCTCTCTTTCTGATGTTTTTCATTTTTTTTTTCTCTGAATTCTGAGAAACCATTCTGTAAATTCCTTGCATACCCATACTCTGTTCTCGAATTTCCTTATCCACTGGCACCTTAAAGACAAGTGGTATTCCCTTGTGTCTCACCTCTTGACGCCCTTAATATCTTCCTCTCTCCTTGGGCTAACTTTTTTTTTCCAATAACATACCCGCAATTCAGAAATGACAGCCAAATGTCTAGTTCATTTGGAAACTGAATGTACTATAGCATATTTAATAAACTCACTCACCACACTGTTTACATCAATGTTATAAACTAACAATGGAATGAGCATTATTACTCCCAGAGTACAAGGAAATATATTGTCTTTTTAAACAAATTAAGATGTTTTTTGGTTGATATTTAGATGGCCATTGCATATTTTGTTTTAAAATCTCTTCTAGTTTGACTGTGTGGTTAAAGTAGTTGAGTGTGCAGTGTTAAAACTATGTTTTAGATTCTAGAACCTATTTTTTATATTCTTTTTCCCCTCTTCAACTCTGTTTATGACTCCCTACCACCAACAGTCAAGTTGATTTATAAAGAACAGTTGAGGCTGGAGTTTTAGAAACTACACCTTCATTTAATTGGAAAGGACGGATAGCCTGCTATCAAGAACAACTAAAAGCTGGCATTGACTCTAAATAAAACTCCACTCTCCCAGATTAAATTGATCACCCGCTATTGATTGATATTTTTCATAATTTATAGCTTTTTTTAGTCATTGATTAAGGGGATTAAATGTTGTGTTTGTATAGGTGAAGAGTAGTAAAATTGTTCTCTTTTATAGGAAGTGGAATATGTTAAGCAGGAAGCGAAAATAGTGTACCTGTTGGAGTGTCTGCAGAAGACAACCCCTCCAGTGTTGATATTTGCAGAGAAGAAACAAGATGTAGATGCTATTCATGAATATCTTTTATTAAAAGGTGTAGAAGCAGTAGCAATACACGGGGGAAAAGGTCAGTTGGAGCCATTGTACATGTTAGACACTTGAATCACAGAATTTTTTTAACAATGAAGAGGCTAAACGACTAAACGACACATGGAAATTGGTAAAAGAAAAAAAATCAACTATTGAGTGTAGAAAATGCCCATCTAGGGAAAGTGAGGTGAACATTATGCTGTTATTGATAAAATTTAAATACAGAGAAACCTTAATTTATCGTTTTCGTTGGGGATCTGGGGGTTAAAACCAATGGATACTGGAGCCTATATAAGATTAATAAAAATGATCAGGTTTGCCTATATGTATTTACTAAATCAAAAATGTACAAAAATAATGTTATTGTTTTCACTATACAATTTACTTTGTACTACTTGATCTCAAACACATGAAAGTTTTTTCATAAAATTTGGGAATGGTTCAGGCTCAGCTTGATCGTCATCCTCACCACCACCTTGCTCCTTCTCCAAGCAACTTCCAAATCACCACAAGTTGCTAGCTTCTGGTCCATAGACACGTATACATTAAAGTTCACACCAGCAGTGCTTTCCTCCAGTGGAACCCAATCTTCCTCACCACCACTTTCATATATCTGTCAGGTTTGACCTCACTTGGTTTCGCGGACTTTACAATAACAATGGGCACTCGTTTGTCTGAACCATCACTGTTTGTGCAGTAAAACAGTCAGTTGCTCCTTCACAGGTCTATACTTTCAATGCCAACATTTGGTCTGACAAACAATTGAAAAAGAGGCCCATTTCATCCGCATTGTATTTAGGCTTAATGGAGGCAGGAATAATCTCTTGGCTACATTAATTCTCTTCTCTTATGGCTTTTTATCCGGCTCTTCTATGATGCACAATTGTTATTCTTAAGTTCAAACTTGTATCACAGGAAGCACCACTTGGGAAAATGTTTTTATCAAAAGAGAGTAATAATAACAAAAGCTCCATTGAGGATCTAGCACATGATGAACTGCCTACTCAACTAGACAAAAGCGCAAAATTAAATGAGTCACACTAACATACAGGCAGGCAGCCTTTACCAATCAGACAAGGCTCTCGCCAGCCCTTTCCACTCTAGACAATTGTTTATCCGTTAAGATGCATGACTGCAACTTGTTACTGTGTCTGTTTGCGTGTGTGTGACAATTGATGCAGGTTTTATTTCTATGTTTGATTAGGATTTGTTCTGGGAACATATAATTGAATGATGGATCTGAGAAAATGATAAATCCGGGAATGAAAGATCAAGGGTTCACTGTATTGCTAGGTTATATGTGATTGTAAACCTTAACATTATCTTCTTTATTTTTGTAAAGATCAGGAAGAAAGATCTCGCTCAGTGGATGCATTTCGTAAAGGTCAGAAAGATGTTCTTGTAGCCACAGATGTAGCATCAAAAGGATTGGACTTTGAGAATGTGCAACATGTCATCAACTATGATATGCCAGATGACGTGGAGAATTATGGTAAGATTGATTTTTAAATCAGGTTATTAGTGCATAGTTAAGTATTTATATTACAAAGGCTAGTTTCTTAAAATGTAAGAATTAAGGATGGATCAGTTAAGTGTTGAATGAATGGTTTGGGGTTTAATCGTAAAGTTTGTGCAATAATTGAGCAAAACCACCAATAAGAGAAAAACGTATTTATTTATTAGAATTCAATAATTTCTTAATTTTTCTATCTTGAACACCCTCTGAGATTTGAAGGTCCCATCCTTTGTCAAATAGTTTTTAAAAAATGTGTGTGAAAGGAAATGATGTAATGTATAAAAAATGTAAAATTGAAATCGTGAAGCAAATAAACCTTAAGTTGACAGAAACAAAATTTTCAGATATACAACACATTTGCCAAGCCATCTTTACAAACAATAAATACTATGTTTCAGTACATCGTATCGGTCGAACGGGTCGTTCTGGTAAGACAGGGATAGCAACTACATTTATCAACAAGGCCAATGATGAGTCTGTTTTGCTGGACTTGAAACACCTGCTAATAGAAGCCAAACAGAAAGTTCCTCCATTTCTTGCAGCACTACAGTCGGAGAATGAGAAGTACCTCGTTCTCGGAGGTAAGACAACACTTTTCAATTATTTACTACTCAAATTTGGCTATTGGGCGGATTAAAACTTTTCATACATTTTTTAGTACAGTTTTTATCTTTGGTTATAAAAATCCTTGACGTTGGTCAAAGCTACATTCAACATTGTTATTTCTGTGTTACAGATGAGCGTGGGTGTAGCTACTGTGGAGGTTTGGGCCATAGGATCACAGACTGTCCTAAACTGGAAGCTATTCAAAACAAGCAAGCTTCCAACATTGGCAGGAGGGACTATTTGGCCAGCAACGCTGCAGACTATTAAACTCCTATACACAGGATCAACAAATATTTGTTTTGTTATGTACACTTTTGTGTTTAGTGATTTATACTAAGTTAATAAATATTATTATTTATATTAAAAAATTAATACTAAGTTTTAAAGATCTGCAAAATGGGGTTCTCTTCAAGCCCTATTTGTACACACTTTCTAGAGGCCGGTCTTTATAATGTTTCCAATTTATGTTGAATGTAAAAGAATCAAAATATTCCTACACTGTATCAAATTTATTTATTAGTGTGTTCATACAGAAAAAAAATCTAGTTAGAAATATAAGGTGCAGTGAAAAAAGGAATGAAGTCATATTACATAGTTTATTTAAGGAAAAACCATATAAATTTGAAAGTGACATCTTTGAACCATGATATAAAGAGCATCTAACTAATAGTAACTACAAATTCGACTTTCCCCCTTTTAAATATATTATCGTGCTACCACTATTACATAAATCAATTGCACTAAGTTTATCTAAAGAAAACCTCTTTTCACTTTATGAGGTAATTGTAGTGAAACGAGGGTATAGGGGTGGTGGATAGGAACAAACACAATATGGCTTTTAGAATGAAAAGAACACAGTTCACACTTTAAATTGATAGTTACCGACCAATCCCCCAGCCAAGGTGGGATTGTGAAAGGTGCAACACATTTTCCTAAAAGAGGAAGTTGCACTGCGTGTTTCACCTTTCCTCATTCTTAACTCGGTGTGTATTTGAATAACCTGAATAGATAGTAAGATGCAGCACTAAAAAAAACAATGTTTGAAGGGGAATGGAGGCTAGGTAGAGAAGTGAACTAAACAACAAAGTCTCAACTTTTTGCAACTGAATGGTGACTTCCATGGAATAAAAGGAGTGTGCTCTTTTTCCCTGTGTTAATTCTCTTACACAAAGGATATTTTTAAACAGTTAATTCAGTAATGGAAACTTGTAGTGAAAATATTATTAAATACCTAGCACCGTAGCTATTGTGAGAACACAGTAGGAAAGATGTTTTAGAAAATAAATCCTATTTTGTGATAAACATTAGTAACATTTTACTATATTATTAATATTTCTATGGGCATTGGCAGCTGCAGATCACGTGACTTGATACATGAATATAGGAAAATTCTTTTATAAACCTTTATAACTCTTAGATACTGTTCCTACTGTACTACCATAAATACAACCATTCACACAATAGTCAAATTACTTTAATCCGTATTTTCGAAATTATAATGGTGGTTAAAAGAATAATTACTTTAAAAAAAAAATTGAGTTTGTGTGAATTAAAATGTTAATGGCCATTTTTCAGTAAGCCACTATGTTTTCAGGGTAGCCGCATATAGGGTAAATTCGAAAAATATCAGGCATGGTGGGGGAATTTGACCTCAAAACAGGGAAAATAAAGTATTATCGGAATTGGATCAAAACATAGGTATGTATTTGTCACTATTCACTATTCCAATATTAGGTGTGGCAATCACCCAGACACATTATATTTCTTCAGGATGGAAGTCTGAGAAGGATATTGTGGTATGCCCATGTGAGGAGAGTGGAGGAAAGAGAAGAAGACTGGGTCATTGTGGTGGAAGAGAGGGTGGAGAGGCTTATTTTCCAAACAGACCTGGCCAGAAGCCAGAAGCTGTTCATGATTATTATGACGAGAGCCTCAATAAAATTTAAGAGATGATAGGTAGGTGCATCCATAATTCATTTTATTCGCACAAGAACCATTATTGAACAAAAAACAAGTTGATATAGATATATATGGGTTTTTTCTGCTAGCAAAGTGTCTTACTACCTGTTTGAGTTATACGCCTATTTACTAATTATGCTAATGCCACTGGGGTTGAGGGAGGTTATGTTTAGAGAAAGTGTGCTCACATTTGTGTGGAAGGGGAATGGAAAACCATATTGGAAAAACCACCTTCGTAACACTAGATCGAGATTCGTCATCAGCGAAAGTAGTGCCCAAGACAGTGGTTTTCAATTACTTTTCATCAAGGGCCACAAATTGTTTCTCATGGACCAGGCCAGAGAGTGTGAAAACTTAATTTGATAAATGTTCTAAAAACGTAAACTAAGTACCTCATAAAATTATAAACTAAACCTTAAGTTACCGAGAAACTAATGGGGTATGGTGTAAAATAGTTTTGTTGGGTCATACATATATTTTTTTCAGTTTAATTATTTACCTCAGGCAAGATTGACATCCTTCGCCTGTTGAGGAACCACTGGCCTAAGACCATGTGGGCCTCAACAATTATTGGATATCACATGTCAAGAGGATAGAAGCATTTGACCAGAAACTTTTTAAACGAGGGGAAAAAGTTGTGGTCAAATGACACAATTCACATAAATATTCAATAACAGTTGGGATTTTTCTCTTTGGGAGATTAAACTAAATGTATCTACTCAGGCAATATTTTATTATTTTGGCCAAAAACTTCCAAATTCAGACTCTATAACTCCAGTTTATTTTATTTACAGCTTAGATAATGTGTTATTTTAAGGTCTTTAATAAAAGTAGACTCAACTGTGGGTGATCATTCAATTATTTGTTTATCTATTTTCCTAAGATAAGATTTGGTAGTTCTAATTTTTTCAAATGAATACGTTTGTATTAAAAACAACAATAAATAACACCTTTTCATGAAACATAAGAATTTCCATTCAAAAACCAAAAAACCTGTTTCAAATTTAAAGTTAACTTTCTTACATTTTTAAGTTAACAAAAATATGAAATATTTATACACAAAATTCTAAGTTTTAAAATGAATATTCATATTTGAAACCAAATTTGTTTTTAATATGCAATACTTAAAATAAATAATGTTTGTGGAAAGCATCTGTTTTGATTTTTGAAATAGTTACTTAATTTCATCACTAAATTACTTAGCGGGAATAAATTCACAACCGCAACAACCACTTTATATACATAATAGACTAATTGATATATGAAAAAGACTTTCCCATACTTAAATTAAATGTATCCAAGACCTTTCCATTTTATTGGCTACCAATTTTAATGCAGATAAAAAAAATATTTGGAATATTTAAAGCTTATGTGAAAATATTATATCCAATAATATTGATAGATATAAAATAATGTGTGTGTTTATATTTAGATAGAAAAAAATTTTTTTTTGAGAATGCTGTTTGTTGTATTTATCTCTTATCATTTAAAGGCAAGTATTTTTATTTTCCTTAGAGATTTTTTTATCTTTATTTTGTTTGGCAGAATATAGAAATGAGTTTTATATTTTTATATATTTTTATTTGATATAATTCCTAACTAAAAATGTCAACAATCTTAAGCATATTAATAGTGAATAAGAGTTTGAAAGTGATTTTTAAATACATTTGATAAAAGTAGAAGATTTCTATTTTTTATTAAGGCATCTGTGATTTTTTTTTTGTGTTATAAAACATTCTTATGACAAAATTTGTTTTTGAGAGTTTTTAAACAAAAATGTGTTGTTTTTTTAAAAGAAAATTTCAAATATTTGTTTAGCATAGTGTATCCAATGATAATCTTACATTCATTTTTAAAACAATGCTAATAATAGATTCTGTCAAACAACTCACCAGCTATAATATGATGAGGTTTTCTGCTACGGCCAGGTTGAACAGGAAATTATCCAATGCAGGAGGTAGGTTTTTCTCTCTAATGGACTCTATGCTGACCATCAGCTTGCCTTCAGGTGTCTTCACAGTGGCCAGAGTTCTGGAAAAATAAGAAGAAACAAAGTTACATTGATAACCAATGCAAGTTAATTTATTTATTTTTGAGGCAATAAAGCAAAGGAAGGTTGAGTTCATTTGCGCTTATAATTGTGTACATTACATATTTGAAACTTAATGTTTTTACTATAGCATATAACTTTCTAAAACCTATTTCAACATAAATTATAATTTTAATATGCTAACGTTCTCAATTGTATATGATTATAGTACTAAGTGTAACTCCATGTTGTCAAAATTAAAATTATTTTCAAACCTTTATAAATATGTTAACTTAAGTTTACTACGATAACATTTTAATATTTTACTCATAGCCTATCTATTTATTGTCACCCGAGAATGCAAGTGTTCTATATCAAATTTTTCACTTTTGTGTAAAAGAGCATTGAAGTTTGACCTTGTATATAAGACCAATGTTACTAGATGACAACTAGAATTTGTATCTTCTTAAGTATTTATAAAGTAGTCTCAATTTCACCGCAGGTGGATTATATGCATTCTAAATAAACATAAACACCAAATATCTCAAATTTAGAAATTTTGGAGATAGAACACTTGCATTCTCGGGTGACATTATTACATATCATTTATACATATATATTAAATCTCTCAACCATTTAACTGAATTATAATTTCCTTACAATTATTAAATAAATTTACTTATTAAAATTTTTCACAATTATTATTAATCATCACCATCATTATCATTCTCATTATTATTATTATCATTATTATTATTATTAGCGCGTCTTACTACCCGTTCGTGTTATACTTATATACACTAATGTGTAATGGTAGGGTGATTGTGGAAATAAAGGACCTAAAGTTTAACGTGGGATCCGAACCACGGTGGAGGCCTGACATTCCACACATTCACAAGTTGTGATTAATACACGTCTTGTCAGAGGTAAAGGAAGGGTTTGGTAATCAGATAAATCTGTGCAAGGACCTAGGATTGAACCCTGGACCCCTGTCACACCTCTAGACTGTCAGGTTACCCCACATTCAGTTAAGTGTCTAATTAGTGGTTAGTGGTCTGGTTATGGTTTTCTGATAATTATGTTGGGGTTGAATCACTAATAAGCAGTATTAGAGCTCTAAAACAAATTCAACATTTTAGGGGAGGGGGGAGAGAATTCATCTTAAATCCAATATTCCCTCTAATCTTTGAATATTCTTAAGGATTTGAGGGTCCTGTTTCTAAAACAATGTAATGCAACCAAACTCTGAGTGCTTCCCTGATGAAGTGATGGCGTGTATATATGTGTTTGTTTCTTGAATCGAACATAGGGTTTTTTGCAAGTTTTTGGGCTGCCTAATTGCCATTGTAAATTGGGAGAATTTCTTTTCTTCCCAATCATGATTATTTCAGGAATTGATTTAAATAAATCGCTTACTTTGCAGCTTCAGCCATTCCTATGTACCTAGGCTTTAGTAGTTGACAATACCCGACTGTGTTGTTTCTTCGCTTCCCAAGTCACTGCTCCATTTGAAAGCACAAAAACAAATCCTGTGTAAGATCTTCTGTCTAGTGCACATGCTACCTAGTCAGCATCAACACACCCACTCTTCCAAATTATTTGAGCCCTTCTTGTATGTGATTCATAGGCTCCTATTTCCATTGTCTCAATCCAGTGCTGTTTTAGGTAACATATGTTAAATAGGCTTAGAAAGTTCACTGAAAAAGCTATATCTGCTATATAGCTAAACTTAAAGCTCTGAAAGGGTACTTCTAGGAGGTCCTTAACGTAAACTATTTTTATCTTCCATTAGCTTAGTAGCCAGATCTATTGATGTCTTTGAAGGATTTTAACTATCCGTTCCAAACTTTCTCAAGATATCTTTAACATATTCACCTTGTGAATCCATTTTCCTGGTTTAATTCCACCCCCAGGAAATATTTAAAACTTCCTAAATCCATCACTTAAAAGCGATCTTTCGATTTTTGATTGAATTCAGAAAGCCAATTTAAGTCACTTGAGATAATCAATATATCATCAACGTAAACTGCAACAATCAGCTGTTTGGCTTTTCATCTGTAAATATACACGTACATGTTCGTGCTCAATGGTTTTAACCCAAAGTCTTGAAATTTCTTGTTGAGCACTTTGTGCCACTGACAACCAGCATGTTTTAGGCCAAATAATTCCTTTTTCATCAAATAAACTTTTATTTCTCTATTGGAGTTCCCACAGAATTTTTAAGCTGTTCCCTCTTCAATAGTTTTTCCTCTTTGCAGATCTCCCTTCAATGCGATTCCAGGTAACAACTATTCAAAAAGCTCGAGCACTTCCATAAATACCTCTTAGTCAAGAGTGCCATTCAAAAATGAGATAGTTATGTCCAACTAGTGAACAGCCATGTCATGCTTCACAACAAGAACCATCAAAAATCTTACTGTGATGAGTCTGACCAATAAAGCGAAAGTCTTTTTGAAATCCAGTCCAGGGCGTCGAGAGTATCACTTGAACACCACTCGGGCTTTGCTCCATTCCAAGGTTCCTTCAGCGTTGTATTTGTTTCTAAGTACAAGACTACATCCTTACACATTTCATCCTTCTGGGAGATTAGTTACCCATAACTAGGGACATGCAAAATTCGCAAATGAGATAAAGTGAATTTTTACATGAATTCTACTCTTTTCACACGAATAACACGAATTTAAGGTTTTTTCCTAAATAAATACAATTTTGTTGTAATTTGGGCCAATCCCATGATATCCAATATAGTTTTCAACGTCGTAACACTGGTGAGAGCCCTACATCAGGGCTTCAGTTTGTATGGATAGAATCTGTTTTTGCTGATTTTAACTAGGTATAAAAGGGATCACAGGATATACAAGTATTTTAATGGACTTAGGATTTTTTTAAAGATTAACATTGAAAATTACGATTTCTACTTTTACACATTTCAATACTTAAATTACGATTTTGATAGATCGATTCTTTGTTTTCAGCTTTTAGAAGATTTCACGCTAGGTCCAAGCAAATACATTAATATACGAGGTGTGGCTATTAAATAACCGGACTGATGCTGCTCCCAGTAAACTGCGAGTGTGCCGCAACATGTTTGAACATGACTGTGTCTGATGGTCCTCCCTCCACCCTGAGCTCGCTAGACAAGCCAGCAGGTCGCTTAGGTTGACTGTAGCAGTTGATTGAATTAGTCTACGTACTAGTGGTGCGTCGGAAAAATGCCAAGCGGTCAGACGGAGCAACGGGTTAACCTCAAGTTTCTTGTTAAACTAGGGAAAACTGCCACAGAAGCTTATGCAATGTTGAAAGAAGTACTACGGGAATGAATTTTTATCCCGCACACAAGTTTTTGAGTGGTTTAAACGGTTTAAAGAAGGGTATGAAACGATCGGCGCCCAGGACGGCCCTCAACATCAAAAACGAATGAAAACATTGAAAAAATTGGTAAATTAATCCGCGCTGATCGTCGTCTGAGCATCCGAAGGCTTTTTGAAATGACAGGAATCGACAAAGAAAGTGTTCGACAAATTTTTCATGAATCATTTAACATGCGGAAGGTTTGCACAAAAATGGTGCCGAAACTCCTCACTCCCGAGCAAAAGGAATCAAGACAGAACATTAGTACTGACATCCTAAACAACATCACCATTGATCCAGATTTGTTAGACAAGGTAATTACTTGTGATGAATCGTGGTTTTTTACTTACGATCCTGAAACAAAGAGGCAATCCATGCATTGGAAGAGCCCAAGCTCGCCAAGGCAAAAAAAAAGCCAGGATGAGCAAATCAAAATTCAAAGCAATGATTTTAATTTCTTTGCTGCGATGGATCGATAGCTATGAATGAGCCTTCCTGTCAGCAACATTCAAAGACTTTGTTGTTTTTTAAATTGTCATGTCACCTTTCATAATTGCTGATCCATCCCTTTCCTTGTTAACATGCAGTATTCACAGGTCAAGTGTCATTTTTGAAAAGTAGGTCTTTTACTTGGAGTGTCCAAATATCAAAGTTTTCCTGGCCCATGGCTTTGATGTGTGCCAAGTAAGGGGAATTCACTTTTAAAGAGGTTTTATTTTAAGAAAAGTACATTTCTCTTCGAACAAAGAAAGCCACGCTTCCCGATCTTCACTTCAAATTATTTCAATTTTTGAAACATAAAACACGACCTGCACCCATAACATGTTGAGGTTAAACAGATTACTGTATGATAGTTGAAAAATAAAACTTTGTTAACTCCATAGTAGAAAAGAGTTAGCTATATTTGTAAGACTTTACAACATTTTGTGTGAATTGAAACACAGATGTCGAACAAGCACAAAAAAGAATAGCGATCTAAATGGCACCACAGAGTACATAATATGATTAGTTTACAAAATTATATACACAATAAACAGCAGGTGTTATAAAATTATGTACTTTATTTTGTTACTATCAATATTTCCTCTCCGTATAATGCTGTATTTGTTGAAATTCTCCCACAATTCATTTAGATACAACTATTTCAAAACTTATCCTAGCTTTTTCCCTAAATTTAGACGAAAAATAAAGTTAACTTGGGATTTTTGGTAGTAAGGAACTTCTATAAAATACAAACAATTTTTTTATGGTCAACATTGATAACACTATTCTATATCATGAAAATTATTTCAAAGGTGTTGGTAATATCTATCAAAAGTGACAGCTGGGATCACATGACTTGACACATTTCCCTGTGAAAATAGTAGCAATCTTTACTAATTAAATATATATTTGAAATGTGGTACGAGTTTGAAATTTCTTCATAAAACTTAAACGAGCAAGTATGTCTACATCATTATAGCACACAATATATTTGAAATAAAAATTTCAGTGGTAAAGGTAAACAAATTTTTGAGATTGAGAAAACAACATTTTATCGATGCATATATTTATTTTTAATCGTCCTAATGACATAATTATGTTTATCTTTTTTGCTTGACAAACTATGAATTAGAAATATTTAGAGATGGGCCACTTGAATCCTGACAAGTATTCGAGATTCGAGGATTCGATGTTTTACTGGATTTGATGGTCGAATCTTTCACCTCATAAACAAAGCATAATTATTTTGAACTAAAAAATTAGGCCTACTTTAAAAGCACAGATTAATCCATAATCATTATTTTGTCAGACAAAAGAGACAAGCATGAATAATTTTATTTTTTATTTTTATTATAATTGTTTGTTGTAGAAAATATAACGTGCCCAATACCCTACCCTCCCACCTCTATGGGAAACTTGAACTCGGCCGTTGTAGCGCATGCTCACTTCTAAAACTTTCATCTCGCAAACATTCTTGTAAATATTTGAATGAAAACATTAAAACTCTTCAAAAACTGAAAATCAAAAACTAGAATTACTATGACTTTAAAAAAACAACAAAAAAACACATATTACACACGATACAAAGTCAGCTGCTATGACGTATATGTTTACTCGCCAGAGTGATGATTAAATAAACACGACTGTCAATTCTTACACTTGAATGGGTTTTAATTATCTACAACTATGCAAAGAACCCCAATTTATTTCATAAGATCCTTAAGTTAGACATTTTGTTGGGTTTCATAAAAAAAAAAATACTGTCAACAGTCAGATACCAATAAAACTGTTTATTTATGCCTACCGGCCTACGTATTGTATATCGATTGTTTGTTTGAAATCTATTCAGGTAATCTGATCACTTAGTAAGTGCTATCAAGTTTTAAGAATCAACAACTTTCTAATTCATCATTTCTTTTTAAATTTATATTAACTAAAGAGTTTATTATTTAAAAAAAATATGTTATTGAAGTAATTGTAAAAATATTTAAACGTAGTCCTGCCTTATAAAATGGGAATTAACATATTGCAAGAGTCGAAAATATTTTCATGTTTTAAATATAATGTATTCTCAGAAATTGATACATCACAAGAATCAAATATATTTCTTGTTTTCTACGCAACAATAGATAATAGATATAAATGAAAATAATAATAACATACTTAGGCATTATTAAGTTCACTATTTCCAATGGATGTTGTTTTAGTCTTTTTTTTTAAATATGTTTGTATTTTTATTTTTGCTTTCTTATTAAAATAAATTATAATCCTTCAATGATGATTAAAGTTGATCAAAAGGTAACTAGGCCTGATCTGTTTGTTTATTTCACATGTTTCTCTTTAGAAACTTAACTCATTCCAACAACACTTTTAAAAATAACTAAGACACTCAAATTTTGATTGATTTCATTTTTAAATAATAATAAGAGTCTAGATTGTTTAATTTGGATGGATTTGTACTAGTATTTTGCGAGGGGTGGTTGGGGTTGATTAAAATTGAAAGCATGATTGAAATAAATCTAAATTTACAGTTTAGGCCTATATTGTGTAATGTAGTAGGTCTATTTGTAAATCATTAAAAAATTTTAACAATTTTCTAGGACTCAGATTTGAGATTCGAAAATAAAATGCAGATTCGGATTCAAGAAATGGTGGATTCGACCCATCTCTAGAGATATTAAATTAATGGATTTTATTCATAAATTTATTAAATGTTAAAAACTACAAACTATTTATAGCAATTTATTAAAATGTGTGACAATATAAGAAGCTAAAAATGTCTTGAAAATGTGTAAACATTTACTTAAATTTAAAAATTTAGTTTTTGCATAACGTAAAAAGTTCAAGTCCCTTAATGTTCTATGTAAAACACAACTGATCCTATCATAGCTATGACTCCTCACCTGAGCTGGTCTAGAAGTTCCTTGGTTTTGTCTGCTATCTCTCTGATAAGATGCAGTTCTGTTACCTCCTCAGAACCGGCCAGTTGAACCATGAACACAGCAATGTCTCGATGAGACTTTGTCATCACCATACTTTCTAAATTAACAACATGATTATATAAGTTCAATTAAGGGGGCCACATGCTAAAAGAGGTAGATTCTTACACTGCAGTATTTCTTAAGATAACGGCAGTTACCAGAAAATGACGATTATTTGATTATTTCTTAGTACAGTCCAATTCCCACATATTCAATTACATCCATTACAGATTCCCATCTCTGGCCTGGGTCACTTTTTTATTCAAGTCATATATTTTCCACTACCGGCTTGCTTGACCTATAGTAAGTTCATATGCCTTATAATCTAATTAAAAACTTGGAAAGGCATAACATCCAGTCTCTAGTCATTAATTTATCAATATGAAAGGGTATACCACCGTTTCACCGATGTTAAATTTTTCGACCATGCCGGGAATCAAACTCGGGACCCTTATTTCAATAGACACACACACTACCAACCAAGCTAAGGTTTCAGATCCCACATATTCAATGTGAACATTAAAGTATTGATTAAGCTATATTTTTAGTTATATTTGATATATGAAAGATTTCTACACAAAGAGTAAATAACTATTTTTATTTATTTATTTACTATCTGTTTGGGTTGTACACTTAAATAACTACAATAGACTACTTATAGTTTAACTGTAAGAGCCAACTAAACACCAGTCTAATTGACCGACATGCCAGACTCTGATAGGCGAAGACCCTATCATGAATCCTGCTCAGATGACAGGAGGCGAGTTTTACAAAGGACAAATACTCTTCTAGTCCCTATCTAATTAGATTAACACAACAACATGTTTATGCTATTAATAAAATATATTTTTTTAATATAAATTTGGACAGTAAACTGTACAGCATAGAAGATATACTCTTGATTGGTAGGGATATGGTCTTCCAGAAGTTCATTCCTGCAAAAATCAGTGCATAGATAATATTTTGAACAGAAATGTTATTTGCTGGATAATCTTATGACCTGAACAAAGTGCGATGTTTTTCTCATAAAGAGTTATTTCCAAAAATTGTGCTTATTTTATATTATGCAGCCTAACATTTTTCGCTGAAAAAAAAAAATCATCAGATTCCTACAAAGGGATATTTTTAACATACTGTAACCATACTGGCTGGTTGACCGAAATCATTGCACATGCGTGCGTCTAATAATACATTAAAGCTCAAAAATGAAATGAGAAACCAGCAAGAGCATGGGAACTATAAGCTCACGCATGTCTAATAATAAGGGCATGGTCAGAACAGAGAGAGAGAGTATTTTCACTCTTCAGTGTCGATGTACTGGTAATTCAGTAGGTTAGTTTTATTTGGTGGAGGAATCTTTGCTGTGTTTCTGGCAGATCCACTAGTGGGTGATCAAGTTGAAAAGAAGGCTTCCTTGGGGTATTAAGTATACAAGGGAATGATAAGAAGCTACGATATAAATTTTAAATTACAGCAACAGACAAATAATGTGCAGGCTGTTAACAAGTTTGGTGTTTCCGAGACTAATATTTGACTTGGGAGAATAAAAATAAAATTTTAGGAGTGACTGCGCATGAAGACAAGAATTCAGACTGCCGAATAAAACTGCCAGATTTGTTAAGTTTTTACCTCATGGTATATTCAAGACTTTTTATTTTGCATGTAGACCACCTTCAAAATATAAGGGTCATATTATGTGCGAGGCCATACTATATCCGAGTCAATATTGGTATTTATTTTTCCAATTTTTGGGTTGCTTTTAAAAATCTGTTGCCCCAGCAGTTGTATGAGAGAGTGTATTATCGGCCCTCATAGGCCATGGATATGATTCAGAAGCAATAATCAAATCGTTGATATGAAGTTATGTATATAGTTTATTGTTAAAGTTACAACACACACTAAGATCTCGTGACATGTGCGTGGGCTTAGCGGATGGTGACTGACTGACTGGCCTACACCTACCAGGAGGTATTGACTCTTCCGAGTCTCACAAGTAACTTAATTGCTGTTCACCTCAGGCAAACTCTCTCTGATCTATCACATATCCTAGCGCTAGAGTTGTCTATACCCGCCAACAAACGCACACGTCAGGAGTGGGCCAAGCCCTGCGCTTGTCTCTAACAAGGTGCAAGAAAATTGATCATGAGACCTACTTCCTTGGTCTACTAAAAATATAAAATACCTTTAGCATGTGGAGCAACTGTGATTTCCCTGGCTGGCACATTGACTAACACATCATATAAATCTGTTCTTGAGCCGATTCCACTGTCCCTGGAGCCTGCGATATACCAAGGACTGCTCTGGAACAAGCAATCCCTACACCAAGTTATGACAAATCCAGTTAAGATGGCGGGCTCTAGGTTAAGAGTAGAGCTCTGTGCAGATAAGACAGGTCTGCAAGCTCAAGGTGTTTCATTCGAGCTGAGCTTCTTAGAACACTAATATGTATCATGAAACTTAAGCCCTTTCAAGTAGTCTACATTGTTGTTCCAAGGAAGTTATGAGGGTGTGTTAACCTTGAGTTCCATGAGTTCGTCCTGAGCCAGGTCCACCCAGGGGAACAAGTAGTCGTACCCTCGCCTGTGACTCATCATGCTAGGGAATGTCCGCACCCACTGAAACAATTTTACAGTTTTCATAAACCTAGCTTACAACACTATTGCTAGTCCCTAATCTAAATGAAAATAATGAAAGTGAACAAGTGTTCCATTGGGAGAAAGTAAATCCAGCCCCACTGTATTCATTTAGAGCGTGATTTGTCAGGACTAGGAGTGTTAACTGATCAATTATAGTTATCCTAAAGTTAACAAGGATTCTAACCACATCAGTGTCACTCTCATGTTGGATTCGATTGGCAGTGAGGTCAGAGTTTGATTCCCAGTCATGTACACTGAGAATGTTTTATCCAAAATGGTTTCCCAATCTCCCTTCATGCGACTGCAAGTATATCTTCCTCATTCCTATCCCATTTGCATACTTTGATAATTAACATTATTTATTAATGTATGTGTATAATACATAAAGGTACTAAAGACGTGGTGGAGGGGGGGAAAAGACACGTTTGTTTAAAATATCAATAAAAATAGTGTAATCAACTTATGCTATGTTGAGAGTGAACAATATTATCTATACTAAGTTAATACCTACTATTGTATCATAGCTACACTAAAGCTCTGTCAAGTTCAAGAATGATGAAAAGACAAACTGCACTATTTTGGTAAAAGTTTCAATAAAAAAAAATACATTTTTTTGAAAACTGTCCTTTGAATGACATATTAGTTATTATAATAAATTGTGTCTGTTGGAACAATAATCCCCCATCATTTAGTAAAAAAAAAAATCACTAAATAATAATTTTATGTTTAATCATATTTATTGACTCAAATATATGCTGTGATCCACAAACTTTTAAAGTTCACAATACACCAAACAAGCCTAAAATGTTTGCAGCACACTATTTTGTTTTGGGTTGAGCCGTGGCAAAAACCTCTGAACTTCACTAGGATTGGCAATGCAGCCTGACCTCCCAGGTCAAAGTTTAACATGTCAGTCAAACTTTCTGGAGCTGAGCCATCCTAGCTCATGTGACTTGGTTCGTTAACAATATAGAAAAACTCTGGCAGCTATCCTCCTATATCCTCCCTGGAATGTAACCCTATCATGGAAGAGGAGTGTGTTTTAACATCCAAGCATGAAATAGACATAATCGGTATTTTTAAAATTGTGTCACACAATAATAGAATAAGAGGCTACACTCCTCAATGATCAGCCCATATCTAAACTATAACACAATAAAATAATACACTTCTCAACAACCAGTTATTACATAAACCAGGCATGTCAAACTAATTTTGTACTATGGGCCACAAAATAAAAGTTGTATTATGTTGAGGGTCACATTTAGAAATAAGTAAATTAAGACTATTTTTAGGATTATTCTAAACACAGTGTGCTGTTTAATACCTGATAGTATTATGTTCACATAATAATAATAATAATAATAATAATAATAATAATGTTCACTTAAAATTAAAAAGATTCCAAAACAAACATTTGTTTTTAACAATAGGTCCCATAATATATTATTATATTCATAAATAATGAACATCAAAAATAGAAAAGAATTAAAAACATGCATAAAAAAATCATAATTTATTAGTTGTTATGTACATACTGTATTATTTTTTGTGGAGCTTTGGTATTCTTTTCCAGATAGAAAATTATCATAATTTGGTATGATATTTGGTAGCTAAAATCATTTTCAAATTTGAAAATAAATGCTGATCAGTTAATCTTGACCTCTCTAGAATTTTGCTATTTTCCATTACAAAAAAACAGATATTCACATAAATATGTGCTCCCGAACATTGCTAGTATATGTGTAACAAAAGAAATAGATATGCAGATATATAGTTGTAACAATTTGAAATTCCAACTTACTCTTCACTTTGATACAAAAATATTGTAGTTCCCATTTCTCTTGAAAACTACGATGTTATTCTTCAATAGGTCACTTTTTTTATACATAAATGTACTAGACTTTGACAAAGTGATTATCATATTACACCGGTGTAGCTAAAAACTAATAAAACAAAACTATCTCACTACAATTCTCCTTATAGATGCTGAGTGTAAGAGTGATGGTGATTTTTATCACTGTTCTCTGATATTAACAGTTCCAAGGACCGGGATATCAGTGTAGTGATAACTGCACACTCTTGATCATGAAAGCCACGATTGTCGCAATGACCAAGTATCAGTAAATGGTTGTCAAGTACGTGTCCAGTAGCAGATGTAGTGCTAGATTTCATAACCTTTGTTTTCATAGTTTGTTTTATTAAAATATTTGCTAAAGAGCCGATACTTGACTTCTTGTGGTGTATCTGTATAGGGAGATAAAGCCGCCACCATTAAGGAACACACAATTTTCATTACAATAAGGTAGCTACTGTGTAAAATTATCTGTCCAAAATTTAAGTAAAAAAATATGTATTGTATTTATTTTTTTTATTTTTATTTTTCTTATTTTAAAGGGTTAGAGGGTGGGCTGCTGGCGAGCTTTGTGTTTGACATGCCTGATCTAGTCTGTTATATTTGGAGGAATATAACAAAATACCTCTAACAGTGAAAAGAGGATTTCCTTGAAGAAATTTATCGTCTAAGCTGTTACACAATATGAGGCTATATTTAGTCATATTTCCATTCCCCAAGTATATGACAACATACAATGTCAATTCTCGATTCTATTGCTAGTGATCTTTGTGAACATGTAACATTTGTAGAGATGTGTACTAACTGCTAATAATGATCCCAAGCTGTGATGATAGACAATGATTCGTTTTTTCAGTAGAAGGGCTGTGTAGATGAGGATGGTCTCCAGACCAAATGTTTGAACCAACTCTGCAACACAACAAACACTGTTCTGAACAAGTGACATAGTTCTATGCAGGTTATTGCCACTGTGCTAGCTTTCCGTTACTTAAACTAATTAATATAAAACAAATAAGATTAGAGGGGTGAATTTTAAGAAAATATACCAGCATCTTCCTGAACAGAAAGCAGGATAGCATAAATTGGAAAAATCATCTCAATGCACATGATTGGTTTTTAGTAGCAGCCTAATGGATCAAAACTAGGAGAGTAAGTCTTTGTACACACCCCACTGGTTTTATGAGTGTAATAAGTACTTTCTGGTTTGTGAGTCAACTATCATCCACAGCACAGCATATCTTCAGGTTGTGGAGACAGGATACTGCCTTCACACCTGAAGAGTAGCTGCAAATATACTGAATAAACAGTTGCAGGAAGCCGATAGGGTTGGTCCTTCTGTTTGGGTGTCGGGCATGGGCATGATGGGCTCTCGCTGTAAAAAAAATCCATCAAGAAATACCCAAATGCTTGCCATGGCCAGGCGCGGATCCAGAAAATTTTCATAGGAGGGTCATGCTAATTATAAATAACTACTAATAATAATAATAATAATAATAATAATAATAATAATAATAATAATAAATAATAGTAATAATTAATAATAATAACTATAAAACCTATACAAAACATTGTTCAAACGTACCTCATATTTTATAAATGCATTAATTGCATTTTCCTCTTATTCTTTTGAGCAAATTTCTCCAAAACTTCATCAGGATGAACTTCTATGATTCGATGAATATTTAACATGGACAAACCATGTAATCGTTCCCCATCCATATTTGACCTTAAGTATGTCTTTAACCTTCTTAGGGTAGAAAATGATCTCTCACTAGTGCAAGTAGTCACGGGAAGAACA
>CABFVX010005330.1:0-15824 GCA_902151425.1 Timema shepardi
TGCAATCAATGTTGCCCAAGCGCAAATAGTAAGGTGAGTGTTTGTACTTGTCAGCAGAAGAGAGGAAGTGTTATCGGCTGGTAAGTGTGCCAAGTTGTTGGGACGTAAACAACTTCAGGAGATATATGTGAGCGCCCCAAAGAGGCCCTGTGCTTATTCTCTAGTGAATGTTGAATTATTCCTTTCAACAATAGGAATATTTCCGAGAAATGTTTTGACAGTGTTGCCACATTACTCACCTTGTTGTGGTCTCGAACACCGAAAGGGAGATCTTTCTTTGCCTTGTTCAAGATGAAGACTTCGCTCACGAGAACTTCAATGTCCCCTGTGGACATTTTCTGAAACAAACTGGACAGGATTTTAACCGACCCCTGGGACTTGTTTTTAAATACTCTCTGCCCGAACAAAATGGCCGCTATACAAAGATATTCAATCATTTTGACCACTCATTAAAAATATTATAGTGTGTTAAATGGCACAATTGTTTGTAATATTTCATTCTAATCCGATAAATCAGATTATAGTCCCAGCATGCAATTCAATAACTTAAGATTATTTCATAAAAATATTAATTAGTAACAAACATAACAGCTTTAAAAGGCAATAATTAACATAAATTAGTATTTTAGTTGTCAATATTTTTTATTGGTGAAGCTTTGAAACAATTTGTCAAAGTCACAATTTTTTCGTGGTGCGAAGTTGAAGTTGGTATTTTTTTGAAGTCAAGCCAAGAGAATGTTTATTCTATTTCTACCGCCAAAAAATGTAACCAAACACGTCTCCTATGGGAGGATTGTGTTTGCCGAGTTTAGTTGAAATCGTGTCTCGTGGAAAAGTTTGGTGACAAGACTCTTCAACCGGTCGGTCATCTCACCACCACTGGTGAGCATATTGTCTAGGTCAGTGGTTCTTATCTTGTTTCTCGTGTGTATTATGGGTCAGTCGCGTACCAGTGAACTATTAAAAATATCACTAGGATAGAGAGAGCTATGTCTCCGAAGATAAAGCAGTAAAAAATTACAAGTGTTTTTTAAAGTATTTGTTATTTATCTATAAAAATTGTTACAATATTCCTTAAGTGTAAAAATTCAGTGGGGAGGATGGGGATGCATGTTTGAAACGAGCTGTCGGGTTCATTTGTACTTAATTTTAAGTGCAAATTTGGGCCAAGCTTTATTTTATTATAAAATTTACTTTTTACTGTCACCATAACAGAAAATCCAATTTCGCAAAGAAGGGTGGTTGCAAATAGAATTAGAAACAATCCTTTTCCGGACAGCGACCGGCCTTCGTTCCCTTACCTGTTTTCTGATAAATTCTAGGTCGTACCAATGAATCGTTATTGGGCGATTATTAGTGGATCAACAATTAATCGTGATCGGTGATTAGTATGTCGATTAATTGGTTTTTTTTAAAGTGGAATTTAAATCAAAATTTTCTAGGTAGGAGTTTAGTGATTTAAAAAACAGCAACTTATTTACACACTTTATCTGAGTTGCGGACTATGCAAAGATTACATAATCAGATAAAGAAATATTAGTTCATACCAGTTATAAAACTAACAATCAAGTTCCAACTTTCGCCTGTTATGCATAAACTATCTTTTTGTATTAATTACATTAACTGTTATCATTCTCTTAATCATATTTCCCACTAGTTATTAATACATATTTGATGATAGAGATTAATCGGTGTAAATAATCGTGACATGAACGATTGTTTTAAACAATCAACACACCTCTAGTAAATTCCATCTCGTTATTAGTTAGGGTTCCGGGAATGTTATCCAAAATGAATGTTTTTCTTATTAAAAGGAATTCAGAATAGTTTTCTCTAGAATATTCTTCAAAAGTTTCTGCGATTATTTGGCAACGGTGTTTTATATTCTTGATGAGATCGTCTTTCAATTCAAATTTGTGCTCTGTCACAAAGTTTTCAAATTTAGAAAAAAGATTGCAGGTTTTCGTTTGATATTTCTTGATAAATGCCTTTATATTGTCATCCAATGAGAAGTGATTTGTTTACCTTGCAAACTTAAATTTAAGTCATTGAGTCAAATGTAGACAGGCTATTTTGTATTAAGGGAAACGTAATTACAAGTATGCTTGCGATTGCACAGTTGCGGGTGTGACTAGCGATGTGTTGGTCGTAGACGAGCCATTGGTGTTGATATACACAATTAAGTTCCTTAAATTGAGGGGGATATTTTGGTATTGTGTGTGTGCTTGTGTCCCAGTGGTACAACTGGTCCAGGTCGTGTCATGCTCACCTTGTTTTCCTGACCAGGGGGTCGCTTGTGGACTTCCCCAACAACTGCGAGAATGGACTCGTAGGGGATCCCTTCTAGAAGTGCGGTGATGTCGCCTCTCTGGAACAAACATGGAGTCCCGGGTGAACCAACTGTCCCCAGTATTGTCCCTGGGGGATCCATGCGGGGGAGAGGAAACTACGAACCTCGGGACATTCACAGAATAGTATGTTGAGGACTGCAGAACTCTCTGAAGATGAGGTTTTACCACTTCACGGCGGGGTGGTATTTACCACGGCTCCAGGTTTAAAAAGGACCTATATCAGACTTGAACCAAGAGACTCGGGCAACAACACGAGGACAAGGAGACTCAGGCAACAACACGAGGACAAGGAGACTCGGGCAACAACACGAGGACAAGGAGACTCAGGCAACAGCACGAGGACAAGGAGACTCAGGCAACAGCACGAGGACAAGGAGACTCAGGCAACAACACGAGGACAAGGAAAAGGAACTGCACCGGCATTCGCTCGGCAATCAAGAAATACCAACTTCCCGATGAAGCTGTTTGGGGTAGAAAACTGGCCTTTAGAATCTGAATCAGGTGTTCTGTCGATGGAATCGGTGCGGTTCCTTTGAATCAAACTCCTTGTTCTGTGTTGATGTCACGGGAGTTAAAACACAGAAATGAGCTCACACTGTCCGTCACGACGAGCTGGACGGAGCCGTAGCCGTCTCTGAGCGTCAAGAACTTGCCCATGCGCTCATACTCCAGCCAGCCGCACAGCCGCACCTCCTGCCCAACATGGCCGACACGCAGCTCTCCGCACGTGTGTGTCCGCTCCGAGAACTTATTCACGTTCTCAGCTGCCCGGCCAAAAATAGAACAATTAGTAAATGTTGGTTTAGATATTATAGGAGCTCAACATTTCAACCGGCTAATTAGGGTATGTTTCCCTCATTGTGGGTCGTCACCCCCTCTTTTAGGGTATGTTTCCCTCGTTGTGGGTTGTCACCCCCTCTATTAGGGTATGTTTCCCTCATTGTGGGTCGTCACTCCCTCTATTAGGGTATGTTTCCCTCATTGTGGGTCGTCACCCCCTCTATTAGGGTATGTTTCCCTCATTGTGGGTCGTCACCCCCTCTATTAGGGTATGTTTCCCTCATTGTGGGTTGTCACCCCCTCTATCAGGGTATGTCTCCCTCATTGTGGGTCGTCACTCCCTCTATTAGGGTATGTTTCCCTCATTGTGGGTCGTCACCACCTCTATCAGGGTATGTTTCCCTCATTGTGGGTTGTCACTCCCTCTATTAGGGTATGTTTCCCTCATTGTGGGTTGTCACCCCCTCTATTAGGGTATGTCTCCCTCGTTGTGGGTCATCACCCCCTCTATTAGGGTATGTTTCCCTCATTGTGGGTTGTCACCCCCTCTATTAGGGTATGTTTCCCTCATTGTGGGTCGTCACCCCCTCTATTAGGGTATGTTTCCCTCATTGTGGATTGTCACTCCCTCTATTAGGGTATGTTTCGCTCATTGTGGATTGTCACTCCCTCTATTAGGGTATGTTTCCCTCGTTGTGGATTGTCACTCCCTCTATTAGGGTATGTTTCGCTCATTGTGGATTGTCACTCCCTCTATTAGGGTATGTTTCCCTCATTGTGGGTTGTCACCTCCTCTATTAGGGTATGTTTCCCTCATTGTGGGTTGTCACTCCCTCTATTAGGGTATGTCCCCAAATGTGCTTGTGTGTGATCTTCACAATAAAAAGTATTTTTTTTATCAATTCTCAACTCGGTAAAAGTTGCATTGGTGGACATGAGGTCCAAGACATCAGTCTCACACAGGTTGGATTGCTGGTAGCTGTTTGGATTATACATGCATATATTGCTGGAAAGTGGAAGGTTGAATTGAGAGGAATTGTACCTGCGTTTTATGAAGGGAGACTGGGAAATCAATTCCAGTAGACCTGACCAAGATTCAAACCCCACTCCTCGATCAACAGTCCAGTCTATTGCGCGAGTGATGCCTCAGGGTCTAGACCATGAAGCGGACAGTTACGGTTGTTACTAGATCTACTTCATGTATTCATACGTCACGTGATGTGATCTGAGGCTGAAACAAATATCCTTGCCTCCAGAACCGTGTAGTACTTACGTACAGACTGAGATTGGTCAGCGCATGTGGACGAGAAGGGACAAGGGGCCAAGACCCCCTGTAGAGCCGTGTAGTACTTACGTACAGACTGAGAGTGGTCAGCGCATGTGGACAAGCCGTGTAGTACTTACGTACAGACTGAGATTGGTCAGCGCACGCGGACAAGCTGTGTAGTACTTACGTATAGACTGAGATTGGTCAGCGCATGTGGACGAGAAGGGACGAGGGGCTAAGACCCCATGTAGAGCCGTGTAGTACTTACGTACAGACTGAGATTGGTCAGCGCATGTGGACGAGAAGGGACGTGGGGCAAAGACCCCATGTAGAGCCGTGTAGTACTTACTTACAGACTGAGATTGGTCAGCGCATGTGGACGAGAAGGGACGTGGGGCTAAGACCCCATGTAGAGCCGTGTAGTACTTACGTACAGACTGAGATTGGTCAGTGCATGCGGACGAGGGGCTAAGACCCCATGTAGAGCCATGTAGTACTTACGTACAGACTGAGATTGGTCAGCGCATGTGGACAAGAAGGAACGAGGGGCTAAGACCCCCTCTAGAGCCGTGTAGTACTTACGTACAGACTGAGATTGGTCAGTGCATGTGGACGAGAAGGGACGAGGGGCTAAGACCCCACGTAGAGCCGTGTAGTACTTACGTACAGACTGAGAGTGGTCAGCGCATGTGGACGAGAAGGAATGAGGGGCTAAGACCCCATGTAGAGCCGTGTAGTACTTACGTACAGACTGAGAGTGGTCAGCGCATGTGGACGAGAAGGGACGAGAGGCTAAGACCCCCTGTAGAGCCGTGTAGTACTTACGTACAGACTGAGAGTGGTCAGCGCATGTGGACGAGAAGGGACGAGGGGCTAAGACCCCCCGTAGAGCCGTGTTAGAAGAGAAACAGGGGAACCCCACGCTGTGTCTACGTTCTCTATGGACCTGAAACACAACATAATAGGCTACATGCGCAACATTTCACTCTGGTCGCAAACCTTGGTGCCAGAAATGACTATCAGCGACCTAACCTAACATGCGAGGAAGGTTACATCTACCAACCTTTGAGAAAATGGGAACCTAGAACTACAACGTGGAATGGGGCCCTCCACCCTCCCCTCCCCCAATTTGTGCAAACAGGTTTTAGAATAATCAAAAACATTATTTCGTGGGTCTAATGGACCAAGACATCGTTCTCACAACAGACTGGACCGCCATTGACGGGGAAGATTAAGGTTCAAATCTCAGTTGGGTGTATTGAAGGGGTTTTTCAACTCTCTCTATCTACACACAAATGCAGATACACTTGCTCTAAATTCAACCCTCCTCATCCAGTCACATTATTATTACTATCCTCTCATATTACACTACGGTTACCAGAGTCCTAGTGCAGAATATTGGTTGTTTCTAGGGGAGTTTGCCCTCTCATCTAACTTGTACATTATATTATCGGAGAGTTGATAGCACTGGCTCATGTCCACACACATTTCAGAGGGAGCCGATATAATACCAAAATGGCGTCTCCACGGTTGTGTCTATATCTTGGGCCGAGGTACATACAGTCAACTCTCGATTCTACGACCCCGGGAATAGCGTCCCTCCCGAAGTAACGACCCTTTTTTGGGGAACCGTGAAAAATGTGGGGAAAAAAAGGTTGAAAAGTTTAAGGAAATCGGCTGTAAAATGTGTTTGTCGCATTTATTTAGGTAGCTGCGTTGCAATTATCTTTGTGAGCGCAGTATTACTAGTAACTGGGGTGGGTCAGGTATAAAAAAAGACACCACCTCATCAATGCCAGCCAATATCCCTTGACTCTGTCCACCCCCTCCCACAAGCAAGACAATGTTTCCCCGCGCGCGACTGCCGCTACATCACGCACCAGGCTTGCTTTTGCCATTGTTATTTCGATTCTCGATTTGGTTACTATTTTGGTTTGATTTTGTGAACAATTTTTGACGACCCAAGCTATTTTTTTTTTATTTGATACGAACTTATAATTTTGACGGAATGAGTGAAAGGAGTACCTTCTTCAAGAAATAGGTAGGTTTTATTTAATTTACTTTTTCACGTATTGTCTAAAAAATGCAATTTTGTCATATGACGGTCAGGGATGAAACAAAATCTGTTAAAATTCCAATAACGACCCTTTTCCAGGGAACCGTGAAAGGTCGTAGAATCGAGAGTTGACTGTATTTTCTTTCCTCTGGTATATTCGTCCTTACCTCCACGGAGTTGAACATTAATTGCGCTTGTTAAAAATATACCATTACTTTTTGTGTCCATTCAACCTGTACGTTTAGCTACGGCAGTCTTTAGAGTACTGTTGAGAAGGTTAGATAGGATAAAATGCAACTACATTAGCCTATATAAGGGGCAAGACTGCCCACACCTCAGTGAACCAGGGTGCGGATCAAACACCCTCCGCGTTGCCACGACTCACTCTATGCAACCACTCGTGTTGATGCCAATTCCAGATATTTTGGTTCGAATACTAGTCAGGTCAGTTTTTATTCTAAACTTGACAAGTCAAAGTTCAATTTAGGTTCACTGTACTAAAAGCCCTTGAGTTTTAAGCTGTTAAGTTGGCAACTTTCCGCCTGTTATCAACAGTTTTAAGTTTGAACCTTGGTATTTAGTTATTGTTAACCTTTATGAGGTAAAGAGGCGCTATAACTTTAAATATTTCATTTTCTTTTAACATACCTTCCCGGCACAGATTTATCTGATTACCAAACCCTTCCTTCACCTCTGACAAGACATCTTGTGAATGTGGGGAATGCCAGGCCTCCACCGTGGTTCGGATTCCACGTTAAACTGTAGGTCCTCCATTTCATCTCACAATCACCCTACCATTACACATTAGCGTAAGTGTGTATAAACCGAACGGGTAGTAAGACTCAGTGCTAATAATAATAATAATAATAATAATAATAATAATAATAATAAACATACCTTATGTACACATGTCGATAACATCCTTAAATTAGAGGCGATGTTGTTCTTTTCACCTTCTAAAACGCTGTGAGCTTTCAATAAGTATCTACATATTCGTTTCATCATGCCGGTAAAGCGAATTGTGTTATCTTTATTTGGGCGCAATAGTTTATAATAGGAGTGATAACTTCTCAACCAGTTTTCATCGTCACGCGTTTGTTATTATCCATGGGTCAGTGTTGGTCGGGGCCTGAAATCGTAAGGTTGGTACACCCGAAAAACAGATGCCAGTCAGTTTTTGTGTTGCACGTGGATGCGTCAGCTGTCAGTTTGTGGTTGTGATAGGTATAGTCCTTGGTTAACATCTTTGCGTTTTCTACCTAATTTTTAAGCTGAGAAAGTGTCGTTTTCCCAGTCCGTTCGTATCTTCAACAGTATAAACATTTCCGCGACCATGTTTTAAAGACGCCATATTGACGATTAAAAGCTGATATTACGTTTCCGAAGTGAAACAAAAACAAAGAAGGTAGAGTTATCTTTTTCCTTAAAGGACTTTTTTTTTTTCGAAACCGCAAGTCTTTTCCCTCATGCTACCGAAAATCGTCTGCTACAGTCAACGAATAATGTTCTTTCGTCCCCACGGGCGTTTCTTCGGGACGGATATCGACTGATTTTTTGCCAACCAATCCGGAGGGCCTCTACTATGCCAGCCGTTTCGAAACCTGGGAGTCTGAAGGATCCCGAGGTGGCGGAGCTCTTCGACAAGGAGGACCCCGAGAAGATCTTTGACGACTTACGAGAAATCGGCCATGGAAGTTTCGGCGCGGTGTACTACGCGCGCTGCCTCTACACCAAGGAGATTGTCGCCATTAAGAAGATGTCTTACCTTGGTAAGCAGAGCGTGGAGAAGTGGCAAGATATCCTGAAAGAGATCCGTTTCCTCCGTCAACTCAATCACCCGAACACGATCGAATACAAGGGATGTTTCCTGAGAGACCACACGGCTTGGCTGGTGATGGAGTACTGTCTGGGGTCAGCCTCCGACATCATTGAGGTCCACAAGCGACCGCTGAAGGAGGAGGAGATCGCTGCCATATGTGAGGGGGTGTTGAGTGGGTTACATTACCTACACTCGCTCGGTAGGATACACAGAGACGTCAAGGCCGGAAACATACTCCTCACCGAGAACGGGACAGTCAAACTCGGTGACTTTGGTTCCGCCAGCACCAAGTGCCCGGCCAACAGCTTTGTGGGGACCCCGTATTGGATGGCTCCCGAGGTGATCCTGGCCATGGACGAGGGACAGTATGACGGTAAGGTTGACGTGTGGTCGCTGGGTATAACCTGCATCGAGTTGGCGGAGGGGAAACCTCCGTACTTTAACATGAACGCGATGAGTGCTCTGTACCATATTGCCCAGAACGACACCCCAATATTGAGCTCCCCCGATTGGTCGGAAGTGTTTCGACACTTTGTCAACTCGTGCCTGCAGAAAGACCCCAACGAGAGGCCGGCCTCCGGTAACCTACTCGCCCACCAGATGGTGACACGCGCCAAGTCTCCCAACGTACTCATCGACCTGGTGCAAAGGACGAAAGCCGCCGTCAGGGAACTCGATAACCTCAACTATCGGAAAATGAAAAAGATACTGATGATCGACGAGTTTGAGAATGAAAGCACATTTGGCGACGCTGATGATGCGCCCGAATCTGAGCACCCGGGAGACACAAGTAAGAGCAACAGCATCACTTCAGAACACTCGATGCGAGTCAACGACTCGTCACAAGGTAGCTCCACAAACAGCCTCTCCGTGCAGCCACAGGCAGACGGGGCGGAGGCCAACCACCCCCACTCGGTGAGGCACCGGGGCGGCGGGGCTCGGGTAGACCACCACCCCAACAACTTTGCCACGATCCGGACCACCTCCATCGTCACAAAGCAGCAGAAGGAGCACATGCAAGAGAAAATGCACGCGCAACTGTCCGGATACAAACGCATGCGACGCGAGCATCAAGCCGCGCTACTGAAACTGGAGGAGCGGTGCAAGTTTGAGATGGAGGGGCACAAACAACTGCTGGACAAGGAGTACGAGAGTCTGCTCCAGCAGTTCAGCAAAGAGCTGGAGAATCTACAGGTGAGACATCAGCAAGAGCTGGAGAAGAAGCTGAAACAGCATCTCAGCGCCGAGAAGAAGCTCCACAAAGAAATCGTCTCTCGGCACGAACAGGACCGAAAAACGTTCGAGGCTCAGAAGAAGAAAGAGTACAAGGCAAACAAAGAGCGCTTTAAATTTGAGCTGAGCCTCGACGAATCCACACCAAAGAGGCAGAAAGACGCGACGCTCCAGAGCCAAAAAGACAACCTGAAGCAGATGGAGGCGCAAGAGGAACAAAGATTGCTCCGGAGTCAGAAGCAGTACCTCGAGTTGGAGATACGCAAGTTCCGCAGAAAGAAGCTGATAGTGTTCCACAGTCTGGAGCAGGAGATCTTGAGGGCAGAGCTGACAAAACGGCAACACCAACTGGAACAAGCGCACGCCATGCTGCTGAGACACCACGAGAAGACCAGGGAGCTGGAATACCAACAACAGCGGGCCGTCCATCAGCTCCGGGAGGACCAGATCGACCGGCAGCACGTGACGGAGCTCCGCAACTTGGAGGACTACACTCAGCACTCGGAGAGGGAGCTGCGTAAGAAACACGCGCTCGAGCTGAAGAACCAGCCCAAGAGCCTGAAACAAAACGAGAGCCAGATACAGAGACAGTTCCGAGAGACGTGCAAGATACAGACGCTCCAATACAAGGCGCTCAAGACCCAGATACTGCAGTCGACACCCAAAGAGGAACAAAAGGCCGTCATTAAGAAGTTGAAGGAGGAACAGAGAAGGAAGTTGGCTCTGTTGGGTGAGCAGTACGAGCAGAGCATCGCAGAGATGCTCCAGAAACAATCCATTAGACTGGACGAGTCGCAGGAAGTGGAGTGTCACCATTTGAAGGAGCGATTGCGCTACGAACTCGACATTCTCATCGCCTACCAATCCAAGAACAAGCTGCAAGCAGAGGTGCAGCGAAACCGGGAGCGCAAAGAGCTCGAAGACCGCGTCTGTGTTCGCAAGGCGCTGCTCGAGCAAAAGATGGTGTTGGAGACACAGCAGTTCTTGAAGGAGCGCTCAGAGCGGATCCGTTTACTCCACGAGCGTCAAGACCGAGAGCTGGAGCAATTTGATGAAGAGAGCGCTCGTTTAGGTTTCAGCGCACTCTCGATCGCAGAGGCCTCTGACGAGTGCTACCCCGATGATGAAAGTTTGTCTGGTACATAGTAAACAGCTTGCAGTCCCTTGCCCCTTGCCCCGATCGAAAACTCTAGTGGCGATAAACTGAAAGTTGCGGATGCTGTTAGCTATAAACAAAAGTGTAATAATATATTAAATATAAATTTTAAAAAAAATTAACAAGAGTTTTCAAGAATCGCTGACCCAATTTATTTAATTTTTTTTTAACTGCTCATTAGAGAGTAGTTTGGCTTTGAGCAGAATGATAACGGACAAAACTGACTCTCCCCAAATAAATATTTAGATGTGCGTCACAATTGTAAGATTAGAAACAAACGTAAATATTATTTAAAGGTAAATTATTCAGTGCCATACACATACTCTGTTGGAACAATTGATGTGCTTTAAGAATAAATGTGCCAGCGTGTGCAGAAGACAATGTCCGTATCGAGTGTGAAGTGGATCTGTTGAGCTGTTTGGAGAGTTGCGTCCACCACATCTGGGCAAGGTTTGTACATTTCTCAACCAATATAGCCAAGTTAGGATAAACACACATGTCACATGTTATGAGCACGCTGTTCTTGACTGTGGCTCGGTAGTGATACATTTTCTGTGTTTGTCAAGTAAATACTTTTAGTTGATCTTCCAAGGCTTCTATTGAGCTCAGGATGGTCAAACTGTAAGTTAGTCTCTCAATAACTGTACGTTAGTCTCCACAAACTGTAAGTTAGTCCCCCACAAACTGTACGTTAGTCCCCCACAAACTGTACGTTAGTCTCTCAATAACTGTACGTTAGTCTCTCAATAACTGTACGTTAGTCTCTCAATAACTGTACGTTAGTCCCCCACAAACTGTACGTTAGTCTCCACAAACTGTACGTTAGTCTCCCACAAACTGTACGTTTGTCTCCCACAAACTGTACGTTAGTCTCCCACAAACTGTACGTTAGTCTCCCACAAACTGTACGTTAGTCCCCACAAACTGTACGTTAGTCCCCCACAAACTGTACGTTAGTCTCTCAATAACTGTACGTTAGTCCCCCACAAACTGTACGTTAGTCTCCACAAACTGTACGTTAGTCCCCCACAAACTGTACGTTATTCCCCCACAAACTGTACGTTAGTCCCCCACAAACTGTACGTTAGTCTCCCACAAACTGTACGTTAGTCCCCACAAACTGTACGTTAGTCCCCCACAAACTGTACGTTAGTCTCCCAAAAACTGTACGTTAGTCCCCCACAAACTGTACGTTAGTCTCCACAAACTGTACGTTAGTCTCCCACAAACTGTACGTTTGTCTCCCACAAACTGTACGTTAGTCTCCCACAAACTGTACGTTAGTCTCCCACAAACTGTACGTTAGTCTCCCACAAACTGTACGTTAGTCTCCCACAAACTGTACGTTAGTCTCCCACAAACTGTACGTTAGTCTCCCACAAACTGTACGTTAGTCTCCCACAAACTGTACGTTAGTCTCCCACAAACTGTACGTTAGTCTCCCACAAACTGTACGTTAGTCTCCCACAAACTGTACGTTAGTCTCCCACAAACTGTACGTTAGTCTCCCACAAACTGTACGTTAGTCTCCCACAAACTGTACGTTAGTCTCCCACAAACTGTACGTTAGTCTCCCACAAACTGTACGTTAGTCTCCCACAAACTGTACGTTAGTCTCCCACAAACTGTACGTTAGTCTCCCACAAACTGTACGTTAGTCTCCCACAAACTGTACGTTAGTCTCCCACAAACTGTACGTTAGTCTCCCACAAACTGTACGTTAGTCTCCCACAAACTGTACGTTAGTCTCCCACAAACTGTACGTTAGTCTCCCACAAACTGTACGTTAGTCTCCCACAAACTGTACGTTAGTCTCCCACAAACTGTACGTTAGTCCCCACAAACTGTACGTTAGTCCCCCACAAACTGTACGTTAGTCTCCCATGAACCGTACGTTAGTCCCCCATGAACCGTACGTTAGTCTCCCACAAACTGTACGTTAGTCTCCCACAAACTGTACGTTAGTCTCCCACAAACTGTACGTTAGTCTCCCACAAACTGTACATTAGTCTCCCACAAACTGTACGTTAGTCTCCCACAAACTGTACGTTAGTCTCCCACAAACTGTACGTTAGTCTCCCACAAACTGTACGTTAGTCTCCCACAAACTGTACGTTAGTCTCCCACAAACTGTACGTTAGTCTCCCACAAACTGTACGTTAGTCTCCCACAAACTGTATGTTAGTCTCCCACAAACTGTACGTTAGTCTCCCACAAACTGTACGTTAGTCTCCCACAAACTGTACGTTAGTCTCCCACAAACTGTACGTTAGTCTCCCACAAACTGTACGTTAGTCTCCCACAAACTGTACGTTAGTCTCCCACAAACTGTACGTTAGTCTCCCACAAACTGTATGTTAGTCTCCCACAAACTGTACGTTAGTCTCCCACAAACTGTACGTTAGTCTCCCACAAACTGTACGTTAGTCTCCCACAAACTGTACGTTAGTCTCCCACAAACTGTACGTTAGTCTCCCACAAACTGTACGTTAGTCTCCCACAAACTGTACGTTAGTCTCCCACAAACTGTACGTTAGTCTCCCACAAACTGTACGTTAGTCCCCACAAACTGTACGTTAGTCCCCCACAAACTGTATGTTAGTCCCCCACAAACTGTACGTTATTCCCCCACAAACTGTATGTTAGTCCCCACAAACTGTACGTTAGTCCCCCACGAACACCCCAGTAAGATGGCTAGTACATATTTTTGCACCATTTTCCTTGTAAATTGTCAGTCAGAACTTTACCTTGGGTAAATTTGTTTACTTGACTGTTTGAATGTCTTATTTTGCAGACATTGATGAGAACGTTAATATCAGACAAAACTAACCAATGACCTCGACATAAGTCGCATTATCTGATATTATTGTGGTTAAACCTCGGATTAACAACTTGATGTCGAATAGAAATAGAATGTAAACTTTTGGCTCTTAAAAACTAGCAACTTATACAATCAATGGTCGACTCTTAAGAAGAATATACATTTTTTAAATTTATTCTATAATTTTAATGTCTAGCTATTCAATGTAAGATTTATTTTTATTTGAAATAGAGCATTCAAAATTAAATTCTAGACTACATAGACCTTTAATTATGTTGACATGGCCGCTATGGCGATAGACCGGATGGCCAACGACTGGGAGATCACGAGCTGGTCATGGTTGGGTGTATTGAAGGGGGTTTTCCCACGCTCTTTGCAAATGTGGCTACACTTCCTCTAAACTCAACCTTACTCCTATCTACCCCAATAACATAATTAGGACATAAAAGCATAACCAGAATGGGTTGTAAGACGCGCCCCAACACTAAAAAATATATATATTGTTTTCTTATTCATTCAAGAAACTGTTGGCTACATTTATTTTTGTTTGTGTTTTAAATATTTGAAAACTCCATTTTGGGTCCTGTTCCATTAATTTATTTTGAAAATCTCATAAAAATAACATTTTCACTGATAGGCCCTGCAATTAAACTTGTGTGTAAATATTCAAGTTTGACCTTGGATGGAAATTAGCGACCGAGCCGCTGTGGCTGGCCTTAACGCTTCATTATATTCTCAATAGAGTTCACTCCGCCCGAATTGCAATATATTAACTTTGTGGGACGTTCACATGGATGAAAGCTGGGCCATTTAGTAAACACGATTGTCATTGGCTAGTTTACTATTAATAATGTAAGGTATTTAACTAAAATAAACGAAATTAAATGGTTTGAGAGTTAATTATTCAGCTTATATATAGATTCAATACACTTTTTATAATATCATAGGTAATTTTTAGGTTAAGAGAAAAATATCAACATTTCTAAATTTCATAAACATTAATGTTATTATGCAAGAAATAGTGTGAATGTCATTTCTTTTATTTAATTTGTTAGTTTTTGTATATATCATCTAAATAATTGTATTTATTTCAATTAAGTGTTTTTGTTGTGTTTTAGGTAAAAGTGATATTTTTGTTCACTAAAAACTGTTGATTGTTCTAGAACGTAAACTTTGGGAGAAGACCATCCGCAACAAATCCAGGAGACAACATGGCCGCCGTGCTCTGGACAAGACGAAGCCAAGACGAGACCCTCGATCCACCAATGTATGTATAACCTTGACCACAACAACATGGCGGACGCTGGAATAGAGGATGAGGAAGGTAGAATTTAGAGAAGATATCCCCACATTTGCAGCGAGGGAGGGTGGGAAACCAGATAGGAAACACTGTGGCTGTATCAGAATAGTCAAGTACACTTTACACGCGCTTGAGTCCGCAGTGCTGCTTTCTACCAGTGATCTTAGAAACTAATTTAAACTTGAGCAGGAATTAAAACTAATACAACGTTTTAATATCCATTTCCAACTACAACAGATAACGTTACTCTAGTAGACGAAAAGTTAAACAGTTGCGAGTCAAACTCCGCATCGACAGCGTGTCGAGGGTAACTTGCTGTCACCCTTGGTCTCAAGGGCTTGTGAGGGGTGCATCGGCACACTTCGTGACTCTTCAGACAGTTCTACACTTGATGACGGGGTTGCCAATGCAACTATCGAGTGAACGTCAAGAGTTGACGGCGCGTGAAGCAGACTATCCGGATACAGCCCATGTGGGGCCAGGGGGGAGGGGTGTAGATGTGGACAGTTTGAATTATTTTAGAGCTCTATATTTTTTATAGCTTAAGTTGTGTTTTTTTAGCCTCGTATAGCTGTTAAAATTGTATTCATTTTGGATCAACAAATGCAAGCTTGTAACGTTTAACGAGCTGGCTCGATATACTAATGTTTGTTCGCCGCCATTAAGATGACATTTGATACAACGATTGAATTGGGTCCAAGATTGCTATTCTGTATTATAATAATTAAAAAGGTTGATGTCTTATTTTATAAATTACAGTTCTAGTGTTTTATAGTTATTTTGTTGACCTGGCGGTCTAGGGGTAAGGTGTCAGACTTCTCTGCTGGGGGCTGGGGTTCAATCCTCGGTCCCGGCACAGATTTATCTGATTACCAAACCCTTCCTTCACCTCTGACAAGACATCTTGTGAATGTGGGGAATGCCAGGTCTCCACCGTGGTTCGGATCCCACGTTAAACTGTAGGTCCTCCATTTCATCTCACAATCACCCTACCATTACACATTAGCGTAAGTGCGTACAACCCGAACGGGTAGTAAGACG
>CABFVX010005330.1:39133-52189 GCA_902151425.1 Timema shepardi
CCCCAGTTGGCCTACCTACGTATCTAGGGAGAGAAAACACACACACATGTTTACCCTCAGTGTTAGTGGCCCACGTGTGCTTGGTGGCTCTCACACATGTATTTTATGTTGGGACGAATGTGTGAAAAGTTCACTCGCACTTTTAACATTGGTCATCACAGAAAACATGGCTGTAAACCACGAGAGCCCGTTCAGCCGAATGCGGAAAGTCTTCTTGAAGTAAAATCAAGAGTTTGTCCGGTTCATCTTGTTGATGTTTTAAATTCAAACTCCTGTCATTTCCTAGCTGTGCAAATTCCTCCTCTTCTGTGATAGGAAGCCCCCCCAACATCAACATCAACATCAACATCAACATCTAGATCTGGACAGTAGCCTTCAAGCTTATCTCTGAATAATGTCAAATAGTTAAACACCGTATCTTTTATTTCTTTCTTCGAATCACATTTCATGGCCGTCCTCGCTCACTTTCCGAGACCAAATTGTCCCTTAGAGCTGAAATGTAGTCTAATGCATTCAAAATGTTCTCTCCTTGATATGGTTCAATAGCTCACATATATCACACACACAAGCTAATTTGGTGCAGATATATAACTCCAACATTGCGTCTGTGAGCTCATTAACAGGAGACAACCATCGCACTTCAGTACACTGTTTTGTTAAGAGGAAATTTACCATCCATACGACTTTGTCTAAAACTGTCTTTAAATCTTCACCAACCTGAAGGGGGGAGGCATTATTCCAAGGTCAACCATTTGAGTGCACCTGTTAGTCTGTTGCTACCTGTTAGCTGAACACCCTACCCTTAGACCGCCAGGTCACCCGATATGAATGTAGAAACCCCCACATTGTACCGGGCGGATACAGGAACTACTGAGCCCAGAGACGCAAGGGCGCTACTACTAGTGGACCCAGAGTCTTACCAAGATAAGCACGGGGAACTGTTCCCAAGAAAGTAGCACTATAGCTTAGTTTGACAAATCTTCTCGCTCCCCACTCTGACTGAGGGGGTGTTGCTGCTTACACACACTACTGCGACGTAAAGACGCACTGATCTCGTGTCATGCAACACTCGGTTTGGAAAGCACTGGCTCACAGTCTCGTGCTGTTGCATTTTATTAAAATCCACCCTCCACATCCTGTCATGTAGTTAGATACTTTTAGTGGCTATCGATTGATGACATTATGCAACTTTGCGTTGTTGTTGTTGTTGCAGGTCAGGGCAGAGCAAGGACATACAAAGCTAAAGCAGAAAACTTTATGGTGAGACAAAACAAAACTAACTCTTGTGACTGATTTATTTATAGTATATCAATTCGAAGTGAACCTGAGTCGAATACTTGAAATATTCTCAAGCTTCGAATATAATTTGCAAATTGTTTCAATGCTGTAAGAATATTATACTGTGCCTATTTAAATAACTTTATAACTGGGGAGGGTGGAAAACCTGTTGCCAATCCCCACAAGGGCCCTCTTATACAGGCGTTTCGTGAAACACCTCTAGATACACCGGAGACAATGAGCGTTTTTCTACTCTTCACCCGCCTCGGTGGCGTAGTTGGCTAACACGCTTGTCGTGTTAAGCCCGACTGCTGAGGACGGGGAGATCGAGGTTCGAATCTCGGTCGGGTGAACTGGGGGGGGGGATTCCTAAATGGTTTTCCACTCTCCCAACACGCAAATGCGGGTTCACTTCCTATAATTCAACCTTCCCAAGTCCTAATCCATTAGAGTTATTAGTACTTAAAGCGTATAACCCGAACGGGTAGTAAGACGCGGTGCTAAATAATATTATTATTATTATTTACTCTGTAGCGCATCATTTAAGTCGCCATAACCTAGAAAACGCCACATTAAAAATGACGCACTGCGATCCAAGATTCCTTATAGTCGATCGGGCATTTTATACACGTGTCAGCTTTCGTGTCGTCGTGTTGGCGCGACCGCAGGGCAACCAACCTTTACGCCACTTGTGTTTGAACTGAGCGTATCTCGGTACTAGTACTTGTATAGCAGGTAGCGTGTTTCTCTCACTTGCGGTTAGTTCCGTCACGAGGGGTAGGAAAGAAGAGGGTGGCAACCCTGGCCTCTCTGTCTTACTCTCCCTTCTACTCTCTTCACGACTCGCAGCATATGTTGCTCATATAAAAACAAACGCCCAGGACGCGTGTCACCTGTATAAAAGGGCCCTTGTGGGGTTTGCCAACATTCAGGGTGAAATAAACTTGTTGAAACATTCAGAAATATGTTCCCCGTCTGTGCTTTATAATTACACTGTGTCACATTCTTGACCTCTATGATGGTCCGCAGGCCAAGAAGAGGAAGGCCGCCATGGCGCAGATAGAGCGCGAGAAGGGTCCTCTGGACGAAGGGAGGAAGGACAAGGCCAACATCTGGATGCAGTGTGACAAGTGCAAGTACACCACCAACTACAACGCATTCATGATCCACCACATCCGCCAACACGTCAAGAAAAAGAACCGACCATGCGACTTCTGCGGCAGCGAGGTGAAACCGGGGACCGCCTGCGCCACCGGCCGGTGCGACGCCGCGGGGGTGCCCGGAACTAGCGGCGCGAGCGACGCCAAAAAGACGCCGGTCAGCGATGCCGGTAGCTACGCGGCCGGACGAGAGACGAAGACGCCGGACCTGGTCATCTCTGCCGTGGAGAGGGCTTCCTGTGGGGCCAAGTCTATGGACGACGAAAACAACCTGTCGGGAGAGGCGGGACTGATGGGCTCCATCGGCGACATGGGAGATCCTGACTCCAACCCGGGGCTTATTGATGTCCCTGGAGGGGGTATGAGTCTGTCTGAGGTGCAGGACAAGGATGACATGACCATCGAAGTGTCGAACGTGAATCAAGAGAGCGGCGCGTCTATCTGTCTGATGGAGATGTCCGGACAGGAACAGCCGCCCACACTTCTGACCGTCCAGAAGATGGAGGAGGAAGACAACAGTAACGCGGTGTACGTGCAGGTGGTGGAGGTGGGGAAGGGAGGGGGAGGCGAGGGGGGCAGTCTTACCAAACAGGTGCTCACGGTCGCAGATGACGGGACAGTAGAGATGGTGGAGGTAATGTGGGACGATATGTCGCCCCCCGGCCAGAACATGTTCTAATTGGCTCCCTTGAAACTGTTCTCTGTTTCCAACACTCTTCATATTTATTTGCTTACAACTGTTTAGATGGGGCCCTATTCTTTGTAGAGGTACACAATGTTTATCAACATGAACGCATTGCTAGGAGACAGTTCCAAGGTCAGTGAACCTCTGAGGGGGTTTTAAGGCTGCTTCATGTCGGGAAAAGTGCTAGTGTGTGTGCCCCCTGGACTTGAGGGTGTACGCAACATAAAATACGTGTTTACTCTATCACTATATATTTACTAACATTTGTAATGGCTGTCAATACTTGAGAAGATGCCAGTGTTGGTCGTGCCATGGTACAGGAAGTGGTACGTTGGTCGTGCCATGGTACAGGAAGTGGTACGTTGGTCGTATCATGGTGCAGAAAGTGGGACGTTGGTCGTGCCATGGTACAGGAAGTGGTACGTTGGTCGTGCCATGGTACAGGAAGTGATACGTTGGTCGTGCCATGGTACAGGAAGTGGTACGTTGGTCGTGCCATGGTACAGGAAGTGGTACGTTGGTCGTGCCATGGTACAGGAAGTGGTATGTTGGTCGTGTCATGGTACAGGAAGTGGTACGTTGGTCGTGCCATGGTACAGGAAGTGGGACGTTGGTCGTGCCATGGTACAGGAAGTGGTACGTTGGTCGTGCCATGGTACAGGAAGTGGTACATGTCTCACGAAGGCTCGAGACACCTATCCTGTGACTTGTCTGAAGTATCCCACTGAGTGAACTGCGCCACCATACATACAAACCGACGGTGAAAGAGACATTGGTTCCTATTGTCTCTTGTAGGAGTGAAATGTACCGCTCATGGATAGTAGCAGCGGACGTGTGAATGTGTTATCTAGCGTTGATAATCCTGCACACCCCTCTCTTCAGAAACCAGACTTGCACGGAGCAGTTTGTGTTGCCTCTAGAGAGATCTCCCCTTTGGGTCCTTAAGTATGTGGTCCTATGAACACTATATTTGGGACACAATTGTGTACATGCTGACAGATAAATCCATATTGCAGTAACTTGGAACTTATTCTGGGGGCCATCAGCAAAATTCACTCAAATTTCAATTGAAAAACGTGTATGTCTAGTTTAAAAATAAACACTGTGTGAAAATGATGCGACCCGTTGTTAAATAAGTAAATATTCCCCTTTGAACTCGTTATCTCTGTTGTATGTACCCTGCTACACCCAAACCACAAGAAACTAAGATCGCAACTACAATAGTCTATCTAAAGGGCATTTAGTTGTTAGTAAATGTAAAAATCAAAATACTAAGAGTTTGTAAAATATAATCATTAAAACACGATGTCAGAAAATGTATTTATTTTGGAAAATTATTTATAAAATGTATTGAATCACATAAAGTGATAGCTTAGCTAACAAGTTTTTGAATGAATTATTTATGTATGCAAATATAAATACCATGTTGAGGATAACTGAGATACAAAGGACAAAAATATATGAGGAGAAACTGGAAAGAGAATAAGAAATAAAATGAAAGGAAGGTGGACAGAGGAACAGAGGACTACAATAGACCTGATCTTTGACAGACGACAGCTGATGGACAGAAGGAAGGAATATGGGAAAGACTTGGTGATGGTATTTATGGATGTGGGGAAAGCATATGATGGCGTGGATAGAAATAAAGTTTGGAGGCTGGAGGGGAAAGAGGAGTTTAAATTGAGGGGAAAGCAAGTATGAGGATAACAGGAGTTGTGTTAAGACGAGGAGGGCCCTTTCACCGAGTTACTATTTGTAATGGCGATGGAAATGGCAGGAAAACTCTGGGAGGAAAGAATGAGAGCCATGTTGTTTACTGAGGACCTGATGGTATGGAGAGTTCTAGAGGTGTGTAAGGGACCTGCTATGGAGAGTTCTAGAGGTGTGTAAGGGACCTGCTATGGAGAGTTCTAGAGGTGTGTAAGAGACCTGCTATGGAGAGTTCTAGAGGTGTGTAAGAGACCTGCTGTGGAGAAGAGAAGTCCCCTCGAAGTGTTGTACAGGGAGTACCTTGCTCCCAAGGTCACATACAGCAGAAAGAGAGAGAGGTACATGAGGAGCAGATAACAGAAAGTGTGCAAGTGAGAGGGGAAGAATGGTGGAAGGATAGAGCAAAATGGAGGCATTTTACTAAACTGAGCTGGCCACGGGCTGGAAAGTGTTGATGATGATGATGATGAAGAATTGAGATACGTCCATCAATTTCTGTTCTTGGATCATTCAAAGAGAAACCACCAGAGCAGGTGAACAGGATCTTGGAGACTATACCATGTCCTGTCTTACAGGTACAGTCTACGATTGATAAAACCTTTGTCAAACTTTGTTATGTTGTTATGTCTGCTAAGAGTCTTCCCCTTGAATGATACCTCTGGTCCATCAATGTATGTAAAGGTAAATATGAGTATTTTCATGTGAAGTAGGCCTGTGTGCTAATTTGTGTGGAGTTAGACTCACTCTGGGACATTCTTGTTCACGTGACTTGCTAAATCGAGAGCAACGTCTTTTGACACCCAATTCAAAATGTATATTTTCTTAAAAGAGCAGACTTAAATTGACATATTTATCAATGTTTGATTTTATTGAACAACACTGATAGTAGCTGCCTGTCTCAAATAGCGCCGTGGAGGTTGACAAATTGTTGGTGAGCCCACTGAGGTAAATACCCTCTTAAATGTTTGTTACTTAATGGTGATTGGAGCAGCGATATCCTTCTTTTGACTTCTGTGGCAGTTTGTGACTGTCAAAAACACCAGTGGTGCTGAATTGTCACAAGAATGTTCCCTTACGGGGTAGGCAAGTAACTGTGCATGTAGATAACAGATGGGCCCTTCAGTTTTAACCTCAGCTTCTCATCAAAACTTTGTCCATCCGAGGCTAATATTGTACATATTTTTCTTTTAGTGATTAGTTTGTATGCTGGTGTGTAAGTACCTCCCAGTGACCTAGGGAGTCTCTCTAGTAGGGGTACTGGTTGGTAGGAGCAGTGCTCAGGGTAAGACTGAACAATGGTTGTACTTGTGCTGTACCGGCTAAAATGTGCCAACACCAACCTGTACTGCATCCTTACTGTCAAGGTTGTGGGTACTATCAAGGCTAGCAGCTTGGTCTGGGAAAGAATAGCCTCGGATGGGCAGCTGAGGTTGACACTGAAGGACCCCTCGGTTGGCAATATGAACTGGGGGAGTGAGTGGCAAACGAAATGATTGGAAGAACAACTGATATTTTGTGTGAATGTGAAACCAAATGAAAGGGGAGAGAAGTTTTGGTGACGAGTGACGGTAGCCAGGTACTAGTCAAGTGTGGGTGAGTGGGTAAAGGGGAGTTGGGAAGTAGGATTAATCCTAAGCCCAACAGTTAAGTTGTTTGTTCGTATGTGTGAGTTGGTGTCATCTAGACTTCTGGGTACATATGAAAATAATCTTGTACTCATAGACATCCAGCTTTATTAAACACCACGATCTTACTAGATGTACTTAGGTCTCTACTCACGCGTATTACTGCCTGAAGTAGACCGACGTACAAGTCCAGCCAGCTCACCACGAATGCTAGAATGAAGAGACGTCCAGCAGTCCTCACTGATGTTCCGATGAAGACAGCCAAAAATGCTCTGATTGGCCAGTACGGTACTATTAGAAGATCACTCATATGTTTGGACACCTGGGCCTTGATTCACTAACGAGTGCAATTATGCTTCGGAGCAAGTCTAGAAATGGCGTAACTCTGCACCCAAGATGCGTATTATTATTTGCTCCATTTCCGTATTCGCTAATCAAGGCGCCAACTGGTGGCAATATTATGGTGACGTCATCAATTGCGCTCTTTTCGACCATTCCTTGTGAAGAATTTACTTCCAAAGTCAAGGCTACTTTATTCAAAATCTTTAACGAAAACGACAGCAAATACAAAGATTTTTAAACATTATGCTTATAACTAGAAATAAAATTAGAAGCGGCCTCTTTCTGGATGTTTTACAAAAACAATATTAGTACATTATTCTGTATTTATTTATATTATCGCTTTAAAGTTTAGGTTCCATTAATACAACATTAAAGATTATAGAAACTTTAAAACTTATTTTAAAGCTCTACTAACCGCCATATTTAGTGACGAGATGTCTTTGGACTTTTAGGAATACAAACCTCTTTGGCTCTAGACGAAGATTTCACAGTTCGTAGTTTTGTTTTATAATAATGCAAGAAATGCCATTGCGTTGTTTGAATGTAAAAAATCCAACAATAAAAAGTACGTAATTGTTTTGTTACCACTGTCCAATTTGAAACAAATTTTGTGCTTGACAGACGTTATTTTATTTTAAATTATTAATTATTAATTGGGGTACAGTTAGGTAACTAATTGAATTTTAAGCCAATACAATAATATGCCGCCATTTAAATTTATTGAAGTAACAATCATGATTTAATAGTCGCGCCTACTCTTGAGTGATGGCAAATAAAAGGCGCAACTTTGCTCTCAAACTGCGCCTTCCTCTTTTAGTGAGTAGGGATTTGGGCACATCTTTCAAACTTGCACCGGCACAACTATCTGCTCCCGTTAGTGAATCCAGGCCCTGGGTTGGCGCACATGACCTAACAAGCATAGCTCTACATCTGCTCGTCTTGTGAGTCAAAAGCAGCAGCAGATGTTACAGACAACAAGAACCCGGCCTACGTGATCAATACAAAGAAGCCTTTCCACCAGATGTTTGCGAATGACGTAATTACAAAGGAGAACTCCCACCTTCCCACCCGGCAACTAGAACTATATAACGAGAGAACAAAGACAATCTCATGGAATATTACTTTGACCACTTCCACGAGAAGTCCTGTTCAGGACTAGGACATTATCTAGCCAGGACGGCTTATATTAATATCTTTGTTTGAAATCTATAAATTGCTGCGATGGGTTTGATTTTCTTGAATACTTTGATTTAGTTTGTATGGAAATCTGTCAGTAATCGGTAATATTTTGCTACATACTTTAATTTTAAATGTAAATTCTGTTATGGAGCAGACCTCCTCTCAAGGTGGTGTTGGAGCAGGCCTCCCCTCTAGGTGGTGTTGGAGCAGGCCTCATCTCTAGGTGGTGTTGGAGCAGGCCTCGTCTCTAGGTGGTGTTGGAGCAGGCCTTCTCTCCAGGTGGTGTTGGAGCAGGCCTCATCTCTAGGTGGTGTTGGAGCAGGCCTCGTCTCCAGGTGGTGTTGGAGCAGGTCTCCTCTCCAGGTGGTGTTGGAGCAGGTCTCCTCTCCAGGTGGTGTTGGAGCAGGCCTTCTCTACAGGTGGTGTTGGAGCAGGCCTTCTCTCCAGGTGTTGTTGGAGCAGGCCTCCTCTCCAGGTGGTGTTGGAGCAGGCCTTCTCTCCAGGTGGTGTTGGAGCAGGCATCCTCTAGGTGGTGTTGGAGCAGGCCTCCTCTCTAGGTGGTGTTGGACTAACTTGGTTAATTTGGCGAAACTTCTCCCAATGCTCTCCTTCACACTCACACCAATTAATTAGACATTCTCATTATTTTATTATCTTGTTGTAGCTATTGACTCAGTTTATTTATTCGCAGCAGGTGGTATTAACACAGAAATAGCTCTCCTTTAAAAATAGTTATTTTTATTTAATATTGGTTTGAGAAATTTAAATACACTTCCAAGATGATATTTATTATGTTTTGATTTGAGTGTTGAGTTGATATTTTAGATTATTTACCCAGTAACATCAAATGAGACTGGACCGTGGGCATGATCGTTTGGATATCATATATTTCGGAAAAGTAATAACCACTCTCCACAGGTCTGGGTTTGAACCTCAGATCTTTGTGGAGGTCTAATACTTACTTATTAAGTGGCATTGTCTGATTATTAAAGATGGTATTAAGAATCCATCTTACACTCATATTTGTGTGAAGCGCTTTTACCTTCTGAGCTGAGAGTCTTGTGTTCTACTCCAAATTAGTTTCCGAGAAAAATGAGTCAAATTATTTATTACACCTGTGACGAGCTACAAGTTGACGTTACATAAAATGGGTCAACACTCACCGCCACCCGTGATGAGCTACAGCACAAACTACAACACCAAAGCACGAGCTCTGACCTCCACTCTCCAACTGGCACAACTGACTGAGCGGAGCCCTCAACCGACTGTCTGCTCGGGACTCGATCCGTGGCCGGCCGGAAACGATTGAGGTTCCACGCGGCCAGACGAAGTTATCACTTCCGCCGCTAGGACAACTTGGAATATTCTAGCTGCTGCCAGACGCATTCTTTGCTGTTATGTTTGTTCTATCGTCTTACCCCCTCCTTCCCTTGCCCCGTCTCTACTGTGGATACAATAATGTATATATAGTGATCGCGATTTTGAATAGTTGCTTATTATACCACCCACCGAGCTTGGTGAGGACGGCGACTAGGGGCCGTGATTTATTTAATATTCAAAATTGCATCTTCGGCATAATAGGGGACATCTTGTCTAAATTATTGTTTGGAACTTATACATATTTAAACTTAGAATTATGAAATGTTGCGCGCAGGGCAATGCGAATGCGCTTGCATTCTTTCTCTTTGTACGAGGTTTAATTCATTCTAATTGTACTATTTCGTTTGGTTGTACATACATAATGTATATTTAATTTCATATATATATATATATTTCCGGTCACGCTTTGGCGTACTCGGCGTCTCGGGCTTACCGCCCGTCCTTTCTTGTTTGCGTATTTAGTGTATATGGGATTATTTAGTTATCTATTTTACTGAGAGCACAGGGCACTTAGGTGTTAGAGTTGAGACTTGGCCTAACGTCTTGTTCTTTCTATTGTTTTGGTTCAAAGTTATGTTGATTTCTTTAGATCTAAAGGCGCGTAAATGTTTATCTTTTATTGCCTAAATTTAGATGTATGCTAATATTTGCAATGTAGTATCGTTGCCTGCACTTAATGCTATAACCGAAGGAACCATAGATTTCCATTATGGCGATTAATATTACTGTCGAACTGACAACCAGAATATAACTATATGTTTCCCTTTTTTATTTTCAGATATTGTAATGTCAATTAATTCCTTTATCTCAGCAGAGTTATTTAAATATGAGAGGAGAAGCGCTTCACGCCATATTGTTATATTTTGCTCTAATTATGTATTTACCGTCTATTTTGTCCTAAATAAAACAAACTATGTTTATGATTGTTAAACTTCTTGTCTGGTTTTCCCATCACACTTCCAATAATGATACTTCAAGGTAACAAGAGGTTTACACACCAGAACTAATTTCCTCCATGGAGCTGTTATTGCACAGAGTAGCTTGTTTCCTCCACGGAGCTGTTATTGCACAGAGTACCTTGTTTCCTCCATGGAGCTGTTATTCCACAGAGTAGCTTGTTTCCTCCATGGAGCTGTTATTGCACAGAGTAGCTTGTTTCCTCCATGGAGCTGTTATTGCACAGAGTAGTTTGTTTCCTTCGTGGAGCTGTTATTGCACAGAGTAGCTTGTTTCCTCCATGGAGCTGTTATTGCACAGAGTAGCTTGTTTCCTCCGTGGAGCTGTTATTGCACAGAGTAGCTTGTTTTCTACGTGGAGCTGTTATTGCACAGAGTAGCTTGTTTCCTCCGTGGAGCTGTTATTGCACAGAGTAGCTTGTTTCCTCCATGCAGCTGTTATTGCACAGAGTAGCTTGTTTCCTCCGTGGAGCTGTTATTGCACAGAGTAGCTTGTTTCCTCCGTGGAGCTGTTATTGCAACAGAGAACACCAGAACTAGTTCTATCAAACTTACGACGCACAAACGACCTTTAAAACGCGATCCAAGTTGCTTGTTTTCAAAAGGTGTTTCCGGTGTTGAATACACTGTCTCATTACCCCCTTCCCCTGAGTTCATTTTATGTGTCTTTTTGAGGGGGAGTGGGATTGCATGAATATTACTCTTCTGAAAGTATTTTAAAAAACAAGGACAAGAAAGGGAAGCATCTGTATTCCCATCGACCCAGGCCTTGTCATCCGTCTTTTGTTACCTTGCGCGCGCTCTATTTTCTAGTTTGCGTCACCTTTCAACAAGACGGCTTGACGCAAGAACCGACCAACACACACTTTCATGTTGGGGGGGTGGCCAGCAGCGACCAATGTGGGGATACTGTGACAGCCAGAGTGGTGTTCTGTCCCAGGATAACAGCCAGACTGGTGTTCTGACCAGGATAACAGCCAGAGTGGTGTTCTGAGCCAGGATAACAGCCAGAGTGGTGTTCTGGCCCAGGATAACAGCCAGAGTGGTGTTCTGGCCAGGATAACAGCCAGAGTCGTGTTCTGGCCCAGGATAACAGCCAGAGTCGTGTTCTGGCCCAGGATAACAGTCAGAGTGGTGTTCTGGCCCAGGATAACAGCCAGAGTCGTGTTCTGGCCCAGGATAACAGCCAGAGTGGTGTTCTGAGCCAGGATAACAGCCAGAGTGGTGTTCTGGCCCAGGATAACAGCCAGAGTGGTGTTCTGGCCCAGTATAACAGCCAGAGTGGTGTTCTGGCCCAGGATAGCAGTCAGAGTGGTGTTCTGACCCAGGATAACAGCCAGAGTGGTGTTCTGACCCAGGATAATAGCCAGACTGGTGTTCTGAGCCAGGATAACAGCCAGAGTGGTGTTCTGACCCAGGATAAAAGCCAGAGTGGTGTTCTGACCCAGGATAACAGCCAGAGTGGTGTTCTGACCAGGATAACAGTTAGAGTGGTGTTCTGACCAGGATAACAGTCAGATTGGTGTTCTGACCCAGGATAACAGTTAGAGTGGTGTTCTGACCAGGATAACAGTCAGATTGGTGTTCTGACCCAGGATAACAGCCAGAGTGGTGTTTTGACCAGAATAACAGCCAGAGTGGTGTTCTGGTCCAGGATAACAGTTAGAGTGGTGTTCTGACCAGGATAACAGTCAGAGTGGTGTTCTGACCCAGGATAACAGTCAGAGTGGTGTTCTGACCCAGGATAACAGTTAGAGTGGTGTTCTCACCCAGGATAACAGCCAGACTGGTGTTCTGACCCAGGATAACAGTCAGAGTGGTGTTCTGACCCAGGATAACAGTTAGAGTGGTGTTCTGACCAGGATAACATCTCCTGGAACTCGTGTTGGAGTGCAATCCAGGCAAACTACAGGTGCTGGGAGCTAGACCAGTGTACTGCGTGAAGAATGACCAGTCAGTAATTACCACATCTCTCTACCCAGCTAAGAGTCATGACTCCGAGCTAATAAAGTCATGACTCCGAGCTAATAGAGTCATGACTCTGGTTGTGTGTTAGATTTCTCAAACAATCCAATGGAGTTGAGTCGTTGTTACACGCATCCCACGAGGAATATCTTGAGGAGACTTCATCCTGACTCGGGGAATCATAGCCGAATATTTTCCCGATATCGTCCGAACTATCACGAAGGAGGGAGACTGCAACAGAGACGCTACGACTTACTGACTAGCTTAATATTGTTATTTTGTTGAGCCACGAATTACAATCTATCATAACATACCTTGATTTCACAGCGTTTTGCTACTCGCCAGGGCACATTAATATGTAAAGGATGAGGACGGCACAGTGTAGAGGAATTGTACCCACATTTTCATTGTGGGAAACTGGAAAGCTATTGAGGAAAACTCGCCTAGCTATCGATAGCCCTCGGGGGAGTAAAAGGGGGAAGTCTAGTCACAAATCTTTGTTCAGTTTAATCTAATATAACTATAGGACGTTCAATACTTGTTGCCTATTGGTCAGGGGCATAGATTAGAGATATCCGAGATGGTCTTAGAGCCTTGTTCTCTGTATTATCAACTGTCTTATCTAGAGATATCCGAGATGGCTCTTAGAGCCTTGTTCTCTGTATTATAAACTTTCTTATCTAGAGATACCCGAGATGGCTCTTAGAGCCTTGTTCTCTGTATTATAAACTTTCTTATCTAGAGATATCCGAGATGGCTCTTAGAGCCTTGTTCTC
>CABFVX010005331.1:0-52178 GCA_902151425.1 Timema shepardi
AAGGAAAAATACCGTGGCAGCAAGGATTTACCATGCCAAAATCCTTGCTGCCACGTCCCGTGGCAGCAAGCACTTCCAAAAAATTATATTAAAAGAATTTTAATAAAACCGATTCTGAATTTAGTAGAGTGATAATCATGTCAAGACGTCTTAGAAGAGAATGTTTGTTTTTAGTGTTGGTATTGAAAATTTAAATAGAGCTTAGAATAAAATCTACTATCTTATTGTTTACAATTTGACAAAATAATTTACTTATATCTTACCAATGAATCTTTTTATTGAATTAATTATAACTATGAATTAAAGATGGAATTTCTACCAGATCAATCTCTCTTATCTCTACCATGTATTTCAGGTAGGCTTGGGTTAAGGTTTTATTACCTCAGCATTTCAAGATGCATAGTTGACATAGATTTTATATTAAATTTATTAAGAATGTCAGAGGGCTAGCTAGGACCCCCTTTGCATTAATGCAATAATAAAACAATACTGTAGTCAAGTTATATGACTTAGGAAAGTTAGCCAGACATGCTTTGGTTATTGACCCAAATATTTTGGAAACGGTCTGTAAACTCCACATCTGTCAGGGCGGTCGTACACGTACCGATATCATCGGTGTTGCATCGACACCAGTCAGGGTGCTTGTACACACACCGACAATATCGTTGTCGGTGACTTGGAGGCGGGCAGTCTCGTGAGTAGTGCCAAGCTAAACATTACTCCAGTGACAAATAGGTTTATTCTAGTGTGTTCATCTCCGGAGGAGACGACATCAAAACTGGAGAGAAAGAGAATTTTGTCAACACCCGGTAGTAGCTGCAAGGAATCTTGAACTCCTCCCCTGTTTTGTCCCACAAACACACTCTGTTCTCTTCAAATTCTATCAAGGTCACAATGTCATACTTAAAGCTGCTAGACATGTTTACCCTTACAAAATATACACAACTATATGAAACCTTTCGAAAGACTGACCAACAATGCCAGACCACATGGTTCTGTGCACCGATATTGGTATATTTATCGAGGGGTCTGCCAGCACACCTCCAAAATTTTGGTCACCACGAGAATGTTGATAATGTTGTCATGTCAGCATCGTGTACAGCCTCACCATAAGATTACATGGAATTTCAGTTACACCGATACCGGCGCCAACACCGACATTATTGGTACGTGTACAGCCAGCCTTAATTGTATTTAGAAATTATCGTGCCAACCATTGAGAAAGTTGAAGACTACCTCCAATTTAACTCTTCGAAAGAAGAAATTGTCTACAACGAGGCACAAGCAGATGTAATCCGTGAAGCAATGGTTATTAAAAATTCTAATGGGAGGTTTTACCTCCTAATGAGAACTTGTAATTTCTCAGAAAAATTTCTAAAACAACATGCTTCCCAAGGTTTTTAGATTATTAGAAATTCTTTCTGAAATAACTTTGTTCATAGCATTATTTCATGTTGAATTTGTTTCCATAACAATGGACCCTTTCTCTGCCATTGCTTTCATTGCGATGCGATTGCTGTGATTGGTAGTCCTTAGCAGTTTGTCTTGACTAATCTTAGTTCATAGAGAGTTAAAGTTTATTTTTAGCATCACTCCTTAACATACTACTCCTTCGGGTTATACATCTCTGTACTAATTACATTAATATTTCAGGGATTAGGAAGTATTAATTTAGACAAAGTGTATCCGTATTTCTGTGTAGGGGTGTGTAAAACTATTGAGGGAAAATCACCCTCTATACCATACACCCGACTGTGATCGAACCCCAATCTTCTCATCTTTGGCAGTCTGATCTATTGTGAGAGTAATGCCTTAGACTATGAGGCCACCAAAGCGAGTCAATCAATTGTTAATAAACCACAAAAAGATTAACGGAAATATCTCAAGCAAATACCATCTTCTTGTAAAAACAATCTTACGTTGAATTTCATCATTTTTATGAAGAAAAAACACATTTATCATTAAGAAAAAACACATTTATCATTAAAAACAATTAAAAGGTTATAATAATTCCCAGTCTTTCATACACCTCCATTGTTTAAGTATATTATTAATCTGATATGATTTTAAAATTACAATTTTAAATGTAAAAATAATTTTCTTAATTTTGAAAAAAAAAACTTATGTAAGTTATTTTAACACTTTGAGAAAGCTGTGACCACTCTATCCACAAGCGATCAGTTACGATAGTGTTATTTTTTACATCACAAAGCACACGTCTATTTTTTACTTGACTGATTGAGATAATTCTGATAATTTCTCAATGACTATACTAGATGTAATACAACCAAACCAAAGTACACACAATAAACACTGCCTGTAGATGTTAGAACAGAAGTTGTGAAGACAAACACTCCCGTTGTGTGAATGATCGGAGCAAGAGTCGTGAGTCTCTCTATGTTTTAAACTGTTGCCTTCCCTTACTTTTTTTAAGGCCATTCAGAGGCAACATAATGTAATTCACAAATGTGGTATTTAAAGGCCAAGTTTGATGCTAGATGAAAGGAAACAATTTTTCCACAAGAACACAGGCGCTGGTACCAAGGATGCAGAATATGTTCAGAGATCCAATATTTCCACAGAATATAACATTAAAAAACCCCAGAAAACCATAGCGCTCAAAATAAAACATTGAATATTTTATTGAGGCTGAAGGGAATAAGGATTATTATTACCTACTACATTGTTTGGAAAATTCATATCTAAACATATTTTTAATCTTAGTTATTTTTATAGTATCTAACTTATAAAAACTTTAGTTATCTCCCATAATTGGCGACCTTACCATCTCCTTGTGTGCATTACATATTGTTATTAATTGTTCATTGATACCAGTAGGATTACCGGTACCAACATTTAATTTTACATCGTGAGAGTAAGAGGCAATGGAGTGTAATTCCAGGAGGCCTTGATTTAATGATTGATTTTCATAGAATTTTTGTTTTTTCATAGACACACCACTACTGCACGGTCTATCACTATCAACCACACTCTGAGAAATACTATCGCTATTTACGACTGAGTTTTTACTGATCACATAATTTACATTTTACAAAACTTATTTCTTGGGGATGTTTATTAGAAACGTGATATCCGAGTTTATCACGTCTGCCATGCCATTCACAACAAGCACAGTTGACATAATAAGCATTTATTTCACTAAACCATCAAATTTTTTTTAGACATTTATCTATTGTACAGACCTTAGTAGGTCCACTAAAAAACAACAATTTCATGGCTACACAATTATTACAATGCGCATGTCACAAGTTTAAATAAACTTTGTGCACATCACCATGTAATTAGTCTGTGATATAAGAGTGACTGAATTCAAACTAAAACCAAACATTGCTCAACCTTCCCTACCCTCCACCACCTGCCCGCCATAGCTACCTAACACCCGCGGTAGAGTAGGTGACTGATGACTCATCACTCAATCACGCCATTAGCCAGGTTAAATTATTAGATTTTGCCTCTGCCTCTTTTCTCAACCTCTGACTTCTTATTTAGAACTCTGACACAGTATCTTAGCCCCTAGACACACAAATATTGGTGCTTATGTCGATACTGTCTCACAATGGCACACACTGATAGTGTCGGTGTTAAGTGTCATCAGCCTTTGTTTTTCATACAAATGTAACTACCCTATCAGAACCAGAATGTACTAAAAACGTCAACAAAATCGTTGGACATTTCCCTGTCCCAAATTTCCCCAGGACTGCTTTAATTTCCCCCAAACCTCGTTCGCGTGTTCGGACATATTCTGCACCCCTGGCTGGTACAAGCAGTAATGAACCTTAAAGTGGCTTTCCCTTCCCCTAATCATCCTCATGCTGCTTGTTCCATGACGACGGATTGGGTTACGGGCCGAGGTGCCAGTTTGTAACCAGGACATTGCAGCATCCCGCTTCTGTATTTGCACATTCTAATATTTCTCTTGTGTGTAAGATGGGATTGCCGGTAACATGGAAATCAGGGGTGGAATCCGAGTTGGGTGTACTGAGGTTTTTTCTCCCTAAATGGCTTACACCTCGCCCCCCCTTCCCCCTATGCAAATGAGGTGACCTGGCGGTCTGGGGGTAAGTTGTCGGACTTCTGTGCTGAGGTCCGGGGTTCTAACCTTGGTCCCGGCACAGATTTATCTGATTGCCAAACCCTTCCTTCACCTCTGACAAGACGTGTATTAATCACAACTTGTGAATGTGGGGAATGTCAGGCCTCCACCATGGTTCGGATTCCAAGTTAAACTGTAGGTCCTCCATTTCATCTCATAATCACCCTACCATTACACGTTAGCGTAAGTGTGTATAGCCCGAACGGGTAGTAAGATGCAATAATAATAATAATAGTCCATGCAAATGATAATACATTTTCTGTAAAATGATACCTTCCTTATCCCTCTACTATTAGCGTAATTAATTTATGTGTACAACCCAAACAGGTACTATGACGCGATGAAAAATAAATAAGGGCCTAAATTAATATCCATCTTTAATTTTGATTCCATCTAGATCAAACATTCACACCCTTTGATTGTCTCTCCGTCTGTGATGAATCAAGGTTGGACGTTCATGACAATGTTTATACATCACCTAAGATTTGTAACTTGAGGTTGAAACAAGGAAATGAAAAACAAACCATTGCTGGATTATACGATGCATTATTGCTGTGTCACTGTCTCGAAGATTCTTGTCAGCCATTTCATCAACACATGTTCAATTCTTGCAGGTAAGAATCATGTTGCTTAGCATCCATCAACATGTAGTTATAAAACTATTTTTATTCAAACTCCAACTATAAGTTTACTAGGATACCTTTATTAATTGCATGAAAGCATATTATGGGTCATTCCATAGGAAATCAAGATTTCGGCATCATTTGACATAAAGGACAGAGTGTTCACTATTATTGGCTCTCCTAGGGTTTTTCATTTTATGTGAAAGACCCGTTTTCTCAACTTAAGTAAGATCTATTAGTACCATGGTTCTTGCATAAATAAACGGTTTTACTGTTTTTCGCTCTTCCCGGAGAAAATTCGGCTTGAAAATTGAAAAAATGCAAATTTCATCGATAAACTTTGATACTCGATAAAATTTCAAAAATGCATCAGAAAATTAAATTTTTAAACCCCTAAACAATCAGAACATTCTTCTGAGTAGATCTTATAGTGGTTTTCAAATTTTTAGTCCACTCTGCTTGAGATGTTAGGCACGAGAACCAACCATCTCACATCAGTGCGCATGCGCTGTAGAGCTAAAAGCGAGCAGACATATTCGTTGGCCGTTGTGAGGAGATTTGAAATATCACGTTAATGTAAAGCTTGTATCAATGTATTTAATTGTACAATGACACAGCGTTATAATTTGAAAACATCCATTGGGAGAATGATCTAAAATATATATTTGTCTAGTAGAAAATAAAATTTGTTGTTAATCAGTTGTTTTAAAGCGTTGCAATGCATCATGGGTCAACTTAAAGTGTGTGAATTACTGCACATATTATGCTTTCTATTTTTCGGCAAGCGTGTGGATCAAGCTTTATCGACAAAATGCACTAGTAAATTTGTCACAGACAATTCCAAAGAGATGGAATATTAAGGACTAAACATTAGACGCGAGCTGGGACGATAGCCCAACTAAAGTGCTTCCTCTACTTCATACCAGTGACCATGGTGTTATTTCTTTGTAGGTATTTTTATTTTTTACAAAATTATGTTGACGATAGTGAATATAATAATATAAACATTTACTTAACCGATTTTGATCTATGCTTACATCATGACGGTTAAATTACTTTTCGGTGTTAAAATTCTGTTTAGTGACGGTTTTAAAATTATTAAATATTGAAATATGTAATATTTAGTAAGATAAAATTAAATTGTTTGATAGTTTATCGAAGTTTTATCCTTCCTTCAAAATTTTTCGAATATGTGAAGGTTATTGTAGATGTCAAAGTCAAAAACAAAGGAGATTTTACCTTCGACTTCAACTTTTCGAAGCTTCACACACCCCTAATGGCTGTGTGTTTATGATAACAGAAGGTACATTGCACAAGAAAAACAGTGATATCAAAGTGTTGTTTTACCCTAGGTGGTTCATCAACAAGCTTCACTTGAACGAAATATGATGTTTCATGATTGTAAATTAAAAACGTTTTAGATGTCCTGCGAACTATATAGCTCACATCTGTAGCAAGAAGATCATTTAACATTTCATTAAACTCTCACATTTTAAGTTACTTGCTCACTTTCGGAAATAAGACTATGATAGACAAGTGTTGCTGCTGAAGTTGTGGATTCACAAACTGTACAATATCTTCTAGTAAAAGTTTTTTTTTTAGTAATGGAACATTTGAATCCTTAAGGATATTCGAGGATTCGAGAAAATGTCAGATTCAAGTATCAAATCCTCAAAAAGATTATTTTTTATTTTTTTCAATTCTCCAAAGTGAAATTTGTTTTATAGCTTTAATACTGCTTAATGGTGGCTCGGAACCAATTTTAATTATAGGATCAACTCAACAACCAGGCCCCAGGCCAATAATTTAACACTTAGCTAAATGTTATAATGAATGGACAGTAAGAAAGAATGTTAACACTTAATTAATATTTATATTTTCAATCATTATATTATATTTACTCTTATGTTCAGAATTTTCCCAAGATTCTGATTCTGATTTGTTTAATAGAGGATTCAACCCAACTATAGTTTTTTACTAAGTTTGTTTATACATTGTATCATATTTAGGGCATTTTTGGGAGGAATCCGGGGCTTCCCCAAACTAAATTCCATGCTAGTTCAATTCTTTTTAGACCAGACCAATGGTGGCTTGTGGGTTATTCAAATGGGGGTTCACAATACAAAAATTGTGAAAATAAAATTTACAGGTATGACGTAACATATAGGTTCAAGACATTTGTGTTTCTACATGAAGGGTCCAGGGGAAAACATGTTAAGTCACAAAACACAAATTTTCCAGTAGAGTAGTTTTTAACATTCAAGATCACCTAGTGATCAAATAAAGTCACACTCCCCAAATGATTGTTTATTGTTACTAGAGTTTATATACTTGTGTAAATATAGTTATCAACATTGTAAGTGTTGCTTGAGATAATAATGAAAATAAATACAACTAAGATACATGTTATTCTGGTTAAAAACAAGGTAAGTCCACTTTTACAGGCTATAAAAAAGGAAAGTCCAATAGATTCAAAAATAGTTTAACTAGGCTGTATTAATATTTCAAAGAGTCTCTTCATTGCTTTTTGTCAATTATTATGATTTATGATAGTAATTTAAATGGTCACTTCTTAAACATGTGGGAGATTTGAAAAATACAAATCTGCAATGGGTCCACAAAACCTTTTGAGTATTTGTAAATCACGAAATTTTTCTACCGATATTGGCAGTAATTCTGAAACAAAAGATGAACCAAAACACAAAAAATCAGATGTGTACACTCTATATTATAATTATAAGATCAATAATATTGTAAATAGGCTAGTGTTTAGTAGCTTACTAATACAACTTAAGAAATGATATTTAAAATACATTAACCTACCTTGATAGGATTGTTCGGGGAGTGTGAACTCATGAGATGCCAGCTCTTCATTGTATGAGTTAACTTGCTTTGGCTCTGTCCCAACTGACTGCCCCCAGGCACCGTTAAATGATAGCCTATGCTCAGTAAGACATGGGTGTTGTTTGGTAGCCATGAGGTCTCTTACTTGTCTAGTAGCAAAACAACACTTTTTACGGTATCTCGGTGTCAAAAATGATGTCCATTGTCGTAACAATTCCTGGTCAACTCCAACTACTTCAAAAGGAAAGGGATTCCTGCATGAATCTCTAAATACATCTGCCCATTCATAGGGTAGCTCTACTCTTGACCTTTGGTTAATAAGCCCCATGTTTTTGTCACATTCGAGATATGAATGCCCTCTGATGGGAAAAGTCATTTGCACAGAATCAAGTCTTTTAGCAACATGCACAACATAATGAGCAAATCTGAACAAAGTGTAGTTCTTATTCTGGCCACAACAAGAATCACAAAATATTTGGAGCACTCTAACTTCTTTATTCAAGATTTGAAAAATAAAATGGTGAAGCATTGCGCAGACTTCATAAGAACCTTTTTTGCCTATTATCTCTGGGTAAGTGTACATAACTGATTGGCCTGTTGATAACACATGAATATTAAATGTATTGATTGTCAGTTGTCTCCTATAGTATACATCATTTGTGCTTAAGTTAGGAACTGGTATGTTCTTCAAAAAGTCCAGTGCTATAGCCTCCATATTCATTGACTGTCTACTTTTTATTTTAGCATCTCGTTTCCTCTTGTAAAACACTTCAGCTTTCATTTTGTGAACTAAATTCTCTGTGGTTATTATTTTTTCAATGTATATTTTCTTAAGTTTAGCTTCCTCGGTCATTGTAAACTTTTCTACATCTAGTGCTTTCATTTGAGCAGTATATGCATCACATATACTGCATTTACTAGAGCGTGGGTATCCAAACGATATATTAAATTTATTTACAAAAATAGTTCTGTAAGATTCATAGGACACTGGTAAACTAGGATATTATCTCAGAGTACAATTGATACATTTGTGTAATGTTCAAATCTTCTGGCAAGTAAGTTTTTGTACTACCGTGTTGTCTATAATGGCTTTGTCTACCTTTGAACGAACGGATGTGTGTGTGAACTGCATTAACTATATGTCCTGGCAATTTCCGAGGGCGATTGGTATGCTTACCTCGTTTGTCTATTGGCGTCTTTCCAGTTTTTTTCAGTGATGTTTGTAAGTATTCAATCTTACCTCTTGATATACCATGTATTACCATAAATCCTTTACGACAAACAGAAACTTCTATGGTACGACCACCGCGCACAACTCGCACCTTGTAACTGAAGGAATAATCTCTCAATTTAGCAACGTTCTCATTATGTCTAGGCCTATGACGTTGAATTGAATTCACAGTAATCAAACCGCATAGATAGGGATTCTGACTATCATTGCTTGTCAACAAATTAAAACTTAAAATCAAATCTTTTCTTTCATCTTCTGAAGTATTTGAGAAACATTTAAACCATGTGCAATTACAGTTTACAGTTACAAGTTCATGGCTTTGGAGGTTAAGTTTCTTATTGACATCTGTAATTCTACCATGGCTTCTTTTCTTTTTGGATTCATTGTTGGCTAGCTCCATCTCACTTTCTGTTGAATCACACATATCCCTTAATCCTAATAAGTTTTAACTTTTAGGCTACATGTATAATATTATGTATAAATCTTAAACAATAACACTCATTAGCAAAGATAAATTCTTTTCACAAAAATTCTACTGTTTAGATAAATTAATTCCCTTCTTGCAAGTATAAGTGACACCAACATTACTGTTAATTTCCTTGTTTTGTTTTTTGTAAAATTTGGACTTTCCTTGTTTTCCTTGTTTACAAAATGGACTTAAAATGTTCTTAGCCTGTATGGGAATATTTCAACAATAAATACTGGCTGTACCAACCAACTTTTTAACCAGGGTTTTTTTACTAGGTTAAAGTACCTTGGCTTAGCTATAGATAGCACTAATAATTTCAATTTCGATATTTTTGGACTTAACAGGTTTTTCCCCTGTACCCTTCACATGTAAAAAAAACGCAACTGAACACTTATAGGTAGAAAAATTGTAACATTTTACTTTCTACAAAGAAATATATTATTACAATATTGATTACAATTTAACTTTTAATGCTGATTACTCAAGTACAATTTTTGTAAAAAGTCCACCCCACCCGCTTGGCTTTTTTTGAGGCAAAAAAATTAATAACATTTTTGTTGAATTAAGGTGTCATTTTTTATCATATTCTTTCCCTTGTGATAATGGGTAGAGTGCTTGGTCTGTCTTCCCTCGTGGTGCTACTTGAAAATGTCTTAATTCGTTTTAAAGTTGAGAAGCATCTCTCGGCCTCAGCAGTGATCATTGGAATAGTAGAAATAATTAGCAAAGTTTGTAGGTCTCCGAAACTTAGTTCACAAGCTATTTTTTAATAACAAACTGTAGGAAGACAAATGGCACCATTCATATTTCTGAAATCTGGTCTTCTCTAAATTACTCCTAGTTCAGTTTCCAGACGGTCCTGCTTTAAAATGGAATAAACATCTATTGTTTGCTCAACAAGCCGAGTTGGAAACTTTTTCTTACACTCCTGAAATGTTTCAGCTTCAGGGAGAGAAATGGCAGAGTTAGGAGTTATAAAAGAAAATCTCTCTTTTACTTGATTCATGATATCACATATTTCTTTAGCTGCCACAGTTCTATTTATGTGAATATTTTCTCCCTTCCTTTTCTTTGATATTGGCTATGTTTCCGATACCTTCATGGTCACTGTGTCCATCCTATTTCTTTCTATTTCCATTGACTGCTGGAAAGTGTTTTCATGTTTTCTAATGAGTGCTGCATCAGTGTTTTCTGAAGCTCCTGGTATAACACATCCACACGTGGCATAATATTGTGAAAAACTGTGAGCTAGATCGCAAATATTGAGTCTTCCAACATACACCGAATATCCTCTGCTTGATTTATTTTTACAGCCTGTTTCGATGATGATGGATATTTTTTCCATGAGGTCAGTCAACTGTTCCCTGTATTCATACACTGTATTGATAGTTCGACTCTTGAAATTCAACCTGGTAGCTGAACTATGAGCTATTATTTTTTTTAACAGTTTTATTTAGAATAGCAATACTTTGTGGAGAATTACTAAAAACGTTAGTAATTTCACTTACGTTGGAAAAAAATATTCAAACTTGTTGATTTGAACTGGTTGCTTGGCCGACAATCAGATTGAGCTGATGTACGTAGCAATGCACAAATTGTGCATTCTTGTAGGTACGTCGAATAAGAGCCTGAACACCAGCGTGGTGACCACTCATCACGTTTGCACCATCGTAGCTTTGGGAAATCAATTTCTCGGCTTTATATACAACTTTTTCCAAACTAGCCTGAATACATCCAGTGATAGATTCTGCATTATGTCCAGGAGGATTTGTGAATCCCCAGAATCTCTCAATTGGTTGTCTATTACTTAAAATTTATCTAAAAACAACCAGTTAGGAAGAGGATGAAATGTCAGTAGTTTCTTCCGCCATCCTCGAAACAAAACTTGCTTTAGGTTTTTTCATTTTTTATGTTGTTCTGGCAAACAGTGAGCAAGCAGACTAATAAATAATTTTGAGTATCTTTTGATTTTCCTTTAAAAACAGTGGCACTAGTGAGATGGTCTTTTAGAGATCAATCAATTTCTGCTGAGAAATTTATAAGAACTCTAAAACACCTGGATTTAGTGAATCATCACTTTCATCATGTCCTCGAAGTGCGAGCTCAAATGTGCCACAAAACAGAATACAATCAATAATTTTTCAAAGAGCATTACGATTTTTTTTGCTTGCTCGTGTTTTTTTAACATTCGAACGAAATGCACTGCCGAGCTGTTGGCGAATATTAACCTTTCCTAGCAAATTAATCTCTAATATGAGTTTAAATGTGATTGTGAGCATTCATGTTTCTTTATTTTTTTAAGTTAGATGTGATAAATCAGCGACACCCTAATTCACCCAACTTGAGTCACCACTTTGTTTTGCAAATAGGAAAGAGTGAAAACAAAAGTGCCTGTTAGTTAATTCACATCCACAAATCCATGGATTTTTTCATATAATTCTGGTTTGAATTCCCTCTTGAAATCTCTAGTTTTAGTTTTTGTCACCTGGATAAGGTTCTGTCTAGGGGTTGGCCTAAGCAATTTAGTTTCAAATTTTCTTTCCAGAGACGCCATCGAAAGATGTAATTGCTTTAGCTCCAAAACACTGATTTTTACTAAGTACCATAACTGTTTACACTATTTCTTACACACAATAATAAAACTAACTATTTAAACTAATAAACAGACTAATAACTAAGAAAAGATTAAATTTACTATATGTAACAAAAACAAGAGAGAATCGGGACGAAAAAGACACTGCCGACTTGTTAACTACTGCACAGTGAATGTTGTGCGACTGGAAGCAATGAGTGGCGTTTACCCCTCAATACCCCCTCTCCTATTCCACCCGAACTAACTGCTTTCAAGGTCAATTTCTTCGCTCGCACATGCGATCGAGTCGAGACTGGACACTCTGTGCTTATAACTTTCGAATTGTATACTACAGCCACATATTGCCAGGGGCGTACTTAAAGGGGGAGGGGGGGAAAGTTCGTCCCGAAATGGCAAAATCTGGAAATGTGTGTTTAATATTTTACTTTATATAACTTGTTATATTTTAATTTCTCCTCAATTTAATTTTGGGGGTTCACGTGCTTATGTACATTAATAGACGAGCCACCACTGGACTAGACTGACAATGGCGGGGGGATCGGGGTTCAAATCTCGGTCGGGGGGACTAAGAGTGGTTTTTATTAAACGGTTTTCCATTCTCCCTCCACACAAATGTGGGTACACTTTTTCTAAATATAACCTTTCTCACCCCCAAAACCATTAGTGTAATTAGTACATAAGCGTGTAGCCTGAACGAAGAGTAAGACTGCACTGTTAAAAAAAAAAAATGTGTTTCCTAATATATAAAACTAAATGGTAACTGTAGAAAGTTTTGACCTCGAGTTTATAAAGCATTTTGATATTTTTTGTTTCTCTGAACTAAACAAAGTTAGTTTTGCACTCTGCTAGTCCCTCTGTTTAAACTTGGGGCTGCATCTGAAGTGGTTTATTATTATTATTATTATTAGCAGCACCGCGTCTTACTACCCGTTCGGGTAATACCCACTTAGCTAATGTGTAATGATAGGATAATTGTGAGATTAAATGGAGGACCTACAGCTTAACGTGGAATCCGAACCATGGTGGAGGCCTGGCATTCCCCACATTCACAAGATGTCTTGTCATAGGTGAAGGAAGGGTTTGGTAATCAGATAAATCTGTGCCGGGACCGAGGATTGAACCCCGGCCGCCAGCATAGAAGTCCGACACCTTACCCCTAGACCACCAGGTCACTTGAAGTGGTTTGATTTGTTTCGTTTAAACTTGACATTTATATGATCACACCTTGAGGGGAAATAGTTATTTTAATCCTAACTCTAAAAGCAATTACATTTTTGCTACATTTTTGTGTTAAGTTACTTATTTTACTCAACCTTCTAGGATGAAAGTGAGTTGCTCCCATCAAAAGGCGGAAAGCAAACTAATTGCGAGAAAAAACCTGTGCAAGGCTTTGGTAGAACTACGGTCTCAGTTTGACAGGTACTGTAGTTAGTAATACTATCATATTACTTATTTTAAATTCTTTTTGATCTAATAGCATTATAAGAATATAAGTATAAAGACACTTTTGTTAAAAAAAATCCCAATGCTTTGCACTATAACATATTGGCCTTTACATATTTAAAAAAAGGGCTTGTTTAAAATATTCATATAGGAATACATTTTTTGAACACGTTATTGAATTGTGGTCTTATAATCCATTTTCATTTTCCCTGCTATCATATAAACCTCATTCACTTCAATGGACTAGGATGATATCTACTTAAATAGAAGTTGAAACTACTTTTTTACTAGTTTTATTGCTTTTATTTGTATCATAGCATTTAATTTCACATTTCATTCCATCCAATATTCATAGTAGTTACCAAATGTCATGTAATAGTAGTTATAATTATATAATGTATTTCTGATATTGACAATTCAGGATCCAACTAAATTACTTGGGTAATGTGTGCTTTATCTAATTTGTTTTTATTTCCTAGGTTGTGTTTGTTTGATAAATCTGTGTGTGATGTGAATTCAGTGTTACCATTTTATGCTGAATGGGTGACATCAATTGAAAATGGACTTACACCTCTGGAAATTTTTAAAGACTTTGTTTCCCTAGGTAATACAAATGTAAGTAAATTATTAGTATCCACTAGCATTAGCATCATCTTCCATCCCACTTTAAGAGCTTTCATTTGATTTTAAATTAATCAAATGGTTCATAATTTTGCTAAATTATTAGCTACAAAATTGCTTTGATTTTTTTGTGCGTGTTTAATAAATAAGCCTTCTAAAATCAGTGGTCGGCTAACCATTTAACAAACACATAATGACTCTCAATTGTCTTATCAACTAATTAAATGGAATGTGTCTTAGCTGCTCAGTATTATTTTCAGGCTCCTACTAGTTTTTTTCACCAGTTTCACATGAATTTGGACTTGCGGTGGTATGTTCTCACAGTCAAATATCAGATATTTGATTACATTCAAAAACATGGTCATACCAGAGTAAGCTCGTGTATAAAGCCCAAGCTTCATTATGAAGCGTACAAAGCTGACATGCTGGAGACATATTTTGTGGCCTTTCTCTGTGAGCTTGTGCAGCTATCCATTTATTTATTTGAAAAGGTAAGTAAATTTTATTTTATTTACTGCACTTTTACCTCACTAATGTATTTTTTAGATAAAATTGAGCTGTATGATTTAATACACCAACAATAAAGAATATAAAACTCAGAAGGCTACATTAATTATCAAAATTGTAATTTCATTTTATCAAAAATATAAAAGTTCACTATAAGGAGTTTAAAAATAAAAATTAATAATTTTGCTGAAATTGTTTTTTTATAAGAACTATTATTTATACTATATTGAAATAAAATACATATTGAAGCACTTGACCACACTTGTCAGAAAGTAAATTATATTTAATACATTCTTAAAATGTAAAATATAAATATCTAAATTAATTAATTTTTTTTGTTCGTTTTTAATTAAAAGAACACATAGCTGTCCTCTTGGGAACAAATACATTGTTTTGTTGGAGTTGGATCTCTGCTTAATGAGTAGATTCTCCATATTACATACATAGCCTACATATTACATAATAGCCTATATATTGTTTGGTAGAATAAATACTATTGTTTAATACTAGTAAATGATGGATGTTGCTCAAAATATGTCCTTTTGGTCACGCATGTTAATCTTGATTAAAAACCAAAATTTGCGAAGGAAATGTATCCGTTGATTGTAGGTGGTACCAAAAAGTTTATTGGCTCAAAAACGGTGGTCACTTACCAGGAGAAGAGTGATTGCATAACTTGGGAACATAAGATCTTAAAAAAAATGGGGTGTGGCTGTGTCATGGACACGGCCGTGTGTTGTACGTGAATACGTTTAAATTGCAAATCTCGATACGCAGCAAAATAACCTCAAAATGGCGGCGCTTCCCCCTCCACCGCGCGCGATGGGTCACTGTTCTCGCGTATCGTAATGCATTCTTTGATCCTTTAGCTATCCAGTGGTATAATTTAATTTTGGATGTAGAGTATAGATTCGAAACTACAACGCCAAATTGTATCCTCCGATTTTGTTATCATTAGGTTTTTTGGATTGCCCCCTTATGGTAACAAATTTAAAGACGTATTCACGTAAAAAAAACTTAATGTTCCAGACAAAGGGGAGGTCCTCTTAAGATATTTGCACTTGGTGCCAACTTCGTTGATTTTGTGTCATAACTAACAAACCCGGGTGGTATACTCTAATAAAAATATCATCCTTTATGTGGATCCACACTTTGGCCGAAAGGGTAAAGCACAGCTGTTTGAAACATACGTGGGCTGTTTGAAACTTATCAGAACTGTTTTAAACTTACTGAGCTGTTTAAAACTTACCTGATAACTCGACCAGTCAAGAGTTATTAGTGTTGTGTTGCACCCATTATTTTGGTATAGGTGTACATGTTTTTGGTCATTGTTATCAAATATTGTATCAGAATAATATTCTATTTTTTTTTTATTTATTACATATATTTTCTTTATTAGTTATTTTATATGTATTTAACTTTATTATTCATTTATTTATTATTTGGCCTATTCATAGTATTAAACTTTCAAACTTTTTACTATATGTGCAATGTCGATTTAAAACAAGTTTTAATTGATGATGATAATGATGATAATAGTACACAATTGTTCAATACTATTTACACCAATCAAACTTCATATGTATTGTCATTAAATATTGTAAATTTGTGTGACAGCCAATACAATACACACCCCATTCTAGTTGATGTCTAAACATGTTAAAATGTTTGACTCGTATATAGTGGATAAGATATGCAAATTGCATTCTTCATAAGTCCTCTTCTGTAATCTAAGAAAGTAAAATATGTCAAAATAAACCCAAGTCTTCAATATACTAAATCATGACACAATGTTTTTTAGTTGTCTCATGTCCAGTGTTTTTCCTGTTCAGACAATATTTTCTGACCTTCCTGATGTATCACCATTTCCTTGCAAATGTTTGCGCGAGATATGGTTAATGCTTCACCTGTTTTGGGAGAACACTAATACTACTATTTCACTGAAGGTGAGTTTCAAAGTACACTTAAAATAATTGTTAGTACAAATGTTACCACCCCCTGTAGACTGGGGCTTAGAACGGTCCTGTAGTATTTCGTGTTTATCCTAATAGGTGACTAACTGGATCATGGGAATCAAGCCATTCACCCTTACTAGCCATCTCTTACCATCTTTTTATTGGATGACCTGGTGGTCTAGGGATAAGGTGTCGTATTTCTGGACTGGGTGTCCGGGGTACACTCCTCTGTTCCGGCACAGATTTATCTGACTGCCTAACCCTTCCTTCACCTCTGACAAGACGTGTATTAATCACAACTTGTGAAAGTGTGGAATACCAGGCCTCCACCATGGTTCGGATCCCACGTAAAACTGTAGGTCCTCCATTTCATCTCACAATCACCCTACAAATTACACATTAGCGTAAGTGCATAAAACCCGAATGGGTAGTAAGATGCGGTGCTAATAATAATAATCTTTTTATTGCAATATTATTATAATGCATTCACCACCATTATACTTTTACAAGCTAAATTGTACATTTGTTTTACTATGGATATGATACTATCAACAAAGATATTTTGTTTAACTATGTTTTTTGCACACTTTGTGGTGCTATACTATTGTCTATATCTTTGTTTCAGTCATTTGAAGATATTGTCATGATCATATTGGAGAGGATAATGTCAAACAACATGAAACAATTGTTTATTTCCTCTCAGAATAAAGAAGTATTTTTACCAATTACTTGTCCAGCCTCCAATCCAGTAGGATTTTCTTTGTGGTTTTTTTGTAATGTGACCTTATTAGATGGCTATACTAGCTCTGGCGAATTCTTGGGTACTTCCAGTCCAAGGGTAAGAACTATTATATATAAATATTTAATAACATTTTCATACATTTACATTTTTTTGATCAAAAGTATTATTTTTAACTTGTTTTAGTTAATAATCTTCCTGTTTGCTCAAATTAAAAACATCTTATATAATTGGTCCATAAATTATGTTAAAAATATATTCCCTAGCTAAAAAAAGATTAAAATCAAATATAACAAATATTATTGTGGAGAAAATGTAAAAGAAGCTTCAATAAAGTAATTACAGAAAAAATATGAATTTCTTTTTAAATCTATAACCATGCCCATAGATATTAAATTACATGATGTTTATAATTCATTCAAATTTAGATAATTTATTTTTAATAATTCATCACTAGACATAGTCAAGAAAAATATTTATGAATAAAAGTAGTTGTGTATAAAAAGGTATAAATGAAAATATCACCATATTTCTTTAAAGACTGTCATAGAACATACAAACGAAGTGAATAGATGATACCACTTTTAATGGCTATAACTTATTCAGCCATTTTCATACAAAGCACAAGTTTTTCCATAAGAATTTCAAAAACATATTTCATTGAATTCCAACAATACAAGGGGGGACCCAAAAGAAACCGGAATGAAAGTGTGTGGCCGTTCCTGGATGTAGTAGGGAGTTCTCTTGTTAGGTGGGTCTACTAGAGACCCTCCCAAATCAGTTGTACAAGTGGTGTCTGCGTAGAATGTTAAGTTTGATTGTAGTGTGGTTTTTCTCAACTGTTCTCGTTTGCTGCCTGCTAAATCGTTATGGCAGATTTAAAGGAACAAAGAGTGTTTTTGAAATTTTGCTTCCTGTTTGAAAAATTGGCAACGGAAGCTTGCCAAATGCTTTAACAGGTATTCAAAAAGGATGCTTTGAGCCGCACACAAGTTTTCGAGTGGTTTGGGCACTTTAAGTGTGGCGAGATGAGTGTTGACGCTCATGCTCGTTCTGGGCACCCTTCATCTCGAAACGACGAAAGCATTGAAAAAACCCGCCAAAAAAGCAACGAGGATCGTAGTTCCATGATCGACAAAATTTCAGAATAGCCAGGAGTGGGTTGGAGCTCGTGCCAACGGATTTAGACTGAGGATTTGCAAATGAGACGTGTTGCCGCTAAGTTTGTTCTTCGCCTACTCATACAGAATAAAAAAACCATTCATCTGAATTTGAGCCAGGACTTGAAAGATCAGATTGAAAGTGAATCAAACTTTTGACCAAGGTCATTATAGGTGATGAGATTTGGTGTTACGGATATGACCCCGAAACCAAGCAAGGGTCTAGACAGTAGAAGACCCCCAACTCTCCCCAACAAAAAAAATCAAGACAAGTGAGTTTTATTGTCAAGACGATGATAATTTTTTTTTATGATGTTCATGGAATTGTGCACCGGGAATTTGTCCCCCCTGGTCAAACTGTTAATCAGCACTTTTATTTGGAAGTTTTAAGACGTTTACGGAAGGATTTGCGAAGGAAACGCCCAGAACTCTGGCGATCAGGTGACTGGTTCCTTCACCATGACAACGCCCCTGCACGCGCGGCCTTTGTCTGTGAACCGCTATTTGGGCTCTCAGGGGTGGGCTATCGTTCCCCACCCTCCGTATTCACCAGACCTAACTCCGTGCGACTTTCTTCTGTTCCCAAGAATGAAACCAAATCTAAAAGGGAAGCATTTTGATGATGTGGAGGTTGTAAAAACATCTTTGCAGAGGGCACTGGACGATATCAAAGTTGAAGAGTTCCAGAGGTGCTTCAAACACTGGGAAAAAATACTGGACAAGTGCATCACATCTAATGGAGAGTACTTTGAAGGAAACTGAAAAAAAATTAGTAAAAAACTTAATAAATTAATCTTTTAGAGCAAAAGTCCGGTTTCTTTTGGTCTCCCCTCGTATATGGTTTGGTGCCATTGTACTAATATACATAATCATATACTATTTAAAAATATGTACACACAATGTTCAAAAATACACACAGATTAATAAAATTCAATGAAAAATTCAATATGTGGCATACCTGTAAGTAAAAAGGAGTAATAAAATGATGGTAATATTATTCTAGTTTGTGAGCAACTACCCACATCTCAATGTCATCTTTACAAAATGTTTAAGTTCTGATGTTTCAACTGAGGAACAGTTACGAGTCTACCTACAATTGTTAAAGCCCATATTGATGCACTGGTACGAACTTAACAGTTTACCTTTCATGAAGCTCTGGGATTATTTCCAAAGCCGACTGAATAGTTTTTTTCTGGTGCCAACAGAGTCCCTTGAAGCTTTGGCCCTCATGAGGTAAAATTTAACAAAACATTTTACATCTATCAATATAGTATACAAGTGATCAGTTTTTGATCTTGCAATCCAAATTTAGTAGTAAAAATTTTTTGTTGTTAAATTTGCTATGAATATTATATCAATTATGGTGGAATAACTTTTATAAGGCTCTTATTAGCATAGCATACTTTAGATTTGTACAAAAAAAAAGTGCCACCAAACTCAGAAGTATATTCAACTTTATTAAATGTACTGTAAATTAAAAACAAAAATTAATGTGTCAAAAAGTGATAGGGGAGCAGATAATCTCATTTCTGCCTGTAATTTGTCATCAATTTGCTACTGATGAGATCAAGGTTTGTTTTCTGGCCCGATTTATTCAGGGTGGGTCTACCTTAAATGGTACTCCACACACATTATGGTACATTTTCTCTCATCATCCCTAAATAATTAGTGTAATTTAATGTGTCTCAACTGGATGGGTAGTTGGACACAGAGAGATACAAAAAAACTTTGAAGTAAAGTTCATGTGTTGTAGATATTCTTTTATTCACTTATCACTTATTTATAAAATATGGTACTACTTGCTTAGTGGCATAAAACCTGGGCAAATAGTCACATCTATGCTTAACAAAAACATAATTTTTATTTTCTTTGAAAACAACTTTTATGACCACAATTATTTGTGTAAAGGAAATGCTTCAAATTCTTGATTCTTTCAAAAATAAATACAAATTACATCACCTTTCTAGCCTAATTTTATTCAGAAATTGACTTGCTTCACTGGTCACATGGTCTAAGGCGCTACTCTTGCAATAGATGAGACTGCTGAAGACCAAGAGAAGAGGCTCAATCCTGGCCAGGTGTACTGAATGGTTTTTTTTCCTAAATAGTTTTCTACTCTCCCTCCACACAAACGCGGGTACACTTCCCCTAAATTCAACCTTTCAAATCCCTATCACATTAGTGTAAATAGAACATATAGGTGTATAACCCGAACGGGTTACTAAAAGAATATTTAGACAATGCATCAAGTAGGCAGTTATATAGTTAGCTAATATATAGCTGTATCTTCTAGTTACTAAAGTCAACCACAATTATATTTCTCATATTTATAATGGTTTCACTCAAACGAATGGAAAGAAGTTAACATCATGCATTATGTTGTTTTGGTCATTTAGTCAAATCTTATCACCAGTTTATTTCAGCCCATTTAGGCTGTATTATTATGTTTGCTATTTCTTATATCTGCTTTTATCTTTTATCTTTAGATCTACAGGGGCTGGTCTTTTTGAACAAGTTAAAAAAGAAGACTGGTCAAACACTAATAGTTTTTCACTTTTCCTCAAAATGCTTGGAAAATTTATAGAAAGATGTTTTACATCTGGTAATGTAAAACCCTGGCAGCATGTGAAAGGAAGAATTTTCATCAAATTCACTCCTCAAAAAATGGAAGATTTGTCAGAATTGGGACTATATCATTTTGCGTGTTTATTTCTAATGCTTGCCGACAGAGCAGAATTGAAGGAAATGGTTTGTTAAGACTTAAACTTGATTCACACGTTCGCCAAAAATAGAAAACGGAATCTGTTTAATTAGCGCAGCAATTCACACGCTGATTGTTGACCTATGATGCATTGCAATGATTTAAAACAGATGATTATCAACATTTCTTGTTTCATAGTAGATAAACCTATATTTTATATAATTCTCCCGATGGATGTTTACAAATTATAACACTGTTTTATGGCAAAATCCAATACACAGGGTGACCTGGTGGTCTAGGGGTAAGGTGTCAGACTTCTATGCTGGCGGCCGGGGTTCGATCCCCGGTCCCGGCAAAGATTTATCTGATTACCAAACCCTTCCTTCACCTCTGACAAGACATCTTGTGAATGTGAGGAATGCCAGGTCTCCACCGTGGTTCGGATTCCACGTTAAACTGTAGGTCCTCCATTTCATCTCACAATCACCCTACCATTACACATTAGCGTAAGTGCGTATAACCCGAACGGGTAGTAAGACGCGGTGCTAATAATAATAATAATAATAATAATAATAATAATCCAATACACAAGCTTTACATTAACGGGTTATTACAAATCTCCTCACAACGAAGATGTCTGCTCACTGCTAGTTCTACAGCACATGCGCACTGATTTGAGATGGTTGGTTCTGAGATTTGATTGGTTCTCCCATGCTAAAGATCTCGAGCAGAGCGGATAAACTAGAGAATAGTTGAAATTTAATGGAACAGCTCATGCCGATTAGGTGGAAATCTTGTGATTGGCTTAGAGTTCGTCATGTGACTATGTTACTGTTCTGCACTAGTTTTTTGGCAAATGTGTGAATCCACAATTATATCTATTTAGTAGTTAAATTATTATCTATGTACCCTTGGTTTACTTTGTAAGGCTACAAGCTTTCCTTGCATTATTCCACTATGGTGTGGCTTTTAAAATAGGGACATAGTGTAATCCGTTAAGGTAAGAATGTAACCTTTCACAGTAAACAAAGTTATGAAACTAGTTATTATGTCTATGATTTTTTTTTAATTTCTTTATATTTACATACAATAGTTTCATTTCACAGGCTGACACCTTAGCTCATTCAGTAAGCGTTTCGGCCTACTGAGCTAAGGGTCCCGGGTTTGATTCCCGGTATGGCTGAAAATTTATCATTGGTGAAAATATGGGTTTACCCTTTCACATTGATAAATCAATGACTGGGGACTAGATGCTATGCCTGTCCTAGTGTTAAGTTAGATTTTAAGTCATATGAAGCAATGACAGGGCTAGCAAGCCAGTACCGGAAAATATAACACTTGAATAAAAAAACTTACCCAGGCCATCGGCTGGAAACAGTAATGGATGTAAAAATTTAATTTCACAGTTAATGTCTGATGTATGGTTAAATTACAAAAATATATAAGTATGTGTATAGCCTGAACAGGTAGTAAGATGCAATTCTAAAAAAACAAACTACATTTGTAATTTCTTTGTTAATAAAATTGGGTACATGGGTAGGTGTCTTCTCGGGATTTATTTGTTTGCTTACTAAGCTCTTAATCAATTTTCTACTTATTCACATAAAAAATACCAATACTGTTTGCTCAGCTAAGACAATATGGTTGAATCTCTTATAGGATAGACCGTACCACCCTAATCTTCTCTATCCTGTCCTACACTGGCTCCTCCTTAACTTTTCCTTCCCCTCCTATCCATTCTTGTCACTCCTATAATACTTCTCAGAAATTCCATTTCACATGCATGAATTCTGCTTTCATCCTAGTACTTCACTACCCATGCTTCCTCTGTGTATGTCAATATAGGTACATATTATGTCATGTTCGGTGACCTGGCGGTCTAGGGGTAAGGTGTCAGACTTCTGTGCTGGCGGCCGGGGCTCAATCCTCTGTCTGGGCACATATATATCTGATTACCAAACCCTTCCTTCACCTCTGACAAGACATCTTGTGAATGTGTGGAATGCCAGGCCTCCACCGTGGTTCGGATCCCACGTTAAACTGTAGGTCCTCCATTTCATCTCACAATCACCCTAACATTACACATTAGCGTAAGTGCGTATGACCTGAACGGGTAGTAAGACACGGTGCTAATAATAATAATAATAATAATAATTTGTCATGTAGATCACTTCTCTACACTTCTTAGGCACATCCTAAATATTTTTAATAATGTTCTATTTATTTGGTAAGGAGTAATAAATGATTAAATTAAATCTTCTTTGGTATTCATTTATTCGCTTCTTATTTGAGCTTTAGTCTTCTATGACGACATGTTTCAGTGTTATCTATTTATTGGTTTTCCTCAGACCTGAAGATGGTGTAACACAGAACACTGAAACATGTTGTCATAGAAGACTAAAGCTCAAATAAGAAGGGAATAAATGAATACCAAAGAAGATTTAATTTAAATGTCTTAAAGGCGAAAAAAAAGGTATTAAATTGAAACGTCTTGGGCCTGCTCTTGTTATTTTAATTTATTATTTTTACTTATACAAACCTTCTTTGGTGTTCAAATGGTGTTCCAGGGGCTGTTTTTCATAAATGGTTTCGTGGTCATCCTCAACACAAATTTGGGTACATTTCTTCTAAATTATACTTTCCTTATCCATGAAACTGGAAAACTCGAAAATTTGCCTGGTTAGGGAAAAGTCAGAGAATTTTATCAAATTTCTGGAATTTTCATATAATCACTTAAAAAACTTTGATTTACATTAATCAAAATAACATTTTTCTTCCAGAAACTAAAAGAGAATTTCTCCCTCAACAATTTTAAACTATACTTGGACTGTTGCACAGTGAATCGCTTTTAACACAGTTTTTCCTGTTGAGCAGACTAATCTTAATTCTCAAAGTCAATATTTGATACCTTTTCACCCCTCTACCGTGCAACTTTAGACAAGTATAGTCATGTGTCTTACAACAATTTTAAATTGTACTGGTGTACGACGATCTCTTACCAGGAAAATTCAGGGGATTTTAAAATACAGTTTGTTTGGATAATGGGTTCCATGTGGATAGCGTAAATGGATAGTAAAACGCGGTGCAAAAAAATAAGTAAATAATACAATTTTTCTAGGTTGTTTAGAAAGATTGGACCATTTTGATTTTTAAGCTTTGATTCCTACACAATTTTTTTATGATAGTACTATTATTTTGTTTATTCATGGTCAGTTTTTGTAAGCAGAACTTGGGGTTTCAGGCAGAAAAACTTCAAGAATATCTTGGAATGTTGCATCTAGAAAAATTGAGCCTTGCCCGCCAAAATGTTGTCTGGAAAGCCCACATTGCTCTAGTGCTACTTCACATTTCTAAAGGTAGACATATTCTTCTGAAAGAATATATCTGTAATAAAAATATGCTGCAGTTTTTTGTGTGTTTATTCTTCAATCTTTAAGAAGGTGCACAAATTCTACACCAAATAAATTTAAATAAATCTGATTTTTAATTTGAAACTTGAACTAAAAATATATTACCATAAAAAATAATCTATCGAAAAAGAGTTTATGAGTTTATTTTTTATTTTTAGGAAAAGATATTAAAGAAGTTGCTCAGCCACTCGTCTCTCTAGTTCATTGTCACACCAATGATACAGCACTCATGAAATTATTTGTTAAGGATCTACAACATATCTTTGAACTGAACCCTACATTAGAACTCTCTCGACATGTTCTCTTTGGTAAGACAATTAAAATATAATAATAATATTTAGCCCTGCGTCTTACTACCCGTTCGGGTTATACGCTTTAAGTGCTAATTACTCTAATGGATTAGGACTTGGGAAGGTTGAATTAGGGGAAGTGAACCCGCATTTGCATGGAGGGAGGGTGGAAAACCATTTAGGAAAAACCACCCCCAGTTCACCCGACCGAGATTCGAACCTCGATCTCCCCATCCTCAGCTGTCGAGCTTCAACACGACAAGCACGTTAGCCAACTACGACAATTAAAACTTTGGCCATCTTTTATTTAGGCAATATTCTCTCTCTGCTAGTTTTTAAATTGAAGTATATCTATGTATTATTTTGTAATGGGAAGCGCAACTTCCTCAGGGTGTCCAGCGACACGGAAAGCAGAGTTTAGTCAGGGAAAAGTAAGACTTTTTGTCAAATTTATTAATTTTTTTATATTCACTAAACTAATTATCAATTTAAATTTACAATAGTCAAAATAACATCTTTTTTCAACCTAATACTCACCGTGAATCTCTTTTAACAGAGTTGTCCCTGTTGAGTGTATTGATCTAAATTCTCAAGGTTAACATTTGATTTTAATGTCTTTTTTTGTACATCTGTAGACAGAGTTGAGGCAAAGTTATGCAATTAAATTATGTTATAAGAACTTAAAAAGAATGTCTCACAACACTGTTAAATTGTACTGGTGTAAGGTGATCTTTTAATGTCTTAATATGATCTCACTGAAATCTAACAAGATCACACTATCCAATGGCCCATTGCTTTAGACTGAATTCCTTTAGCACCTTCATAGAGTGACAACCCTTCAGAGTGTATACATCCAAAAATATTATTAAATTAAATTGGATCTTAACAAAATAATGTTTGTAAGATATACAGTGACTGGAAAAGTTGGAAATTTTAAAATATAGGTTAGCTGGCCACACTATTACTAGAAGAGGAACAGAGGTGCAGTTTGAATGCTTATGAAAGTTGTTTCTGAGTGGGGAAGGGACCCTCCAACCCTTGAACACCTCAAATCCTTAAGGGTATTGAAATTTGAAAAAATATTGAATTCAAGACCCAAAAGCTTTTTATCTTTTTTTAAGATGCGGTGCTAAATATTATTATTTTATCTTTTTTTTAGATTTCTCAATTGTAATTTGTTTTAGAGCTCTAATACTAATAATTTCTGGTTCAAACCAATATAATTGTAGGATGAACTCAACAACCAGAACCAAGACCATTGATTTAACATTTTTGAATTTATGGATGTTATAGAAAAATACAAGAAATAATGTTGACATTTAGTTCGTAATTTATATTTTATAATATTCCATTGTGGTTCTATGTCAGTCATCAATCATATGAATATGTTTTATTTTAAAATCATTATTGATAAAACTTAAATAAACTGGTGATGTTTGTTTCAGAGAATTGGTTGCTTCAATATCTATCATATACTGCAGAAAATAGCATCTATCAGTTTGGGCAGATCACTTCATTCCTATTAGCATTGTTACAGCACCATAATTTTAAACTTACAAAAACTGTTATTGCAGAAAATTTCCTTTCATTCTTAAAGAACTTTTGTGCAGACTCAAAAAGTGCCAAATGTGCCCAAGTGATTAACTTAGCCGGTGAACTCACTGCGTGGTCATTAAATCAACCAGATCATATTAGAAGTTCCTTCATTGATTTATTTAGGTACTTTGGAACGTCTTTGGTCGTTGATGTCAAAGATAGTCAACTCTATCTAGTTGTACTTTTACAAAAACAACATGCTTTGGATGCCCTCATCAAACTAATTCCTAATTGTGCTCATCTTATAATTAAGGCTTGGATAAGGTAACTAACATTATACGTATTTGTGTACAACCTATATTATACTGATCTGACACCACAGCTCAGTCACTAGCATGTCTTTCTACTTAGCTAAGAGTCCCGGGTTTGATTCACGGCATGGCTGAAAATTTATCATTACCCTTTCATAGTGATAAATTAATGGCAGGAGACTGGATATTGTGCCTGTCCTAGTCTTAAGTTAGATTATAAGGCATATGAAGCTACGAAAGGCCTAGCTAGTCAGTAGTGGAAAATATATGGCTTGAATAAAAAACTGACCCAAACCATAGGCTGGAAACAGTGATGGATGTGAAGTAAAGTTTTTTACAAAAATTCAAATAGTATCTCTTCACATTGAAAAATAAATCAATATAAAAATAAGTTATTAGTAAACTTAGTAGTCAAAATCTATAATATAGCAATTATATACTTTTTACTTTGAACAATTTTTCAGTCTTCCAAAAACTATAATGCTTAAACATGTAATAGGATTAATTTTGGAAGACCCGTTTGGGTGGCCGGATAGTCTAAGCCGTCAATCACAGAATAGACTAGACTGCCAATGACGGGGAGATCGGGGTTCAAGCCTGGTCGGCTCTACTAAGGGTGATTTTTACAAACGAGTTTTCCACCCTCCTTCCAATTAAATGTGGGTATACTTCCTCTGAATTCAACCTGTTAAATCCCTAGCATATTAGAGTAATTAGTACATAGGTGTATAACCCGAAAGGCTAGTAAAACATGGTGATAAAAAAAATGCAAAATGACATTATGTCTATGCTAAGTTTGGTTGAGTAAAAAAAAGTATGCGAACATATTTTAACACCACTACCACTGAGCCACTATTTGATGAGCTCTCTGTGTATGTGTGTTAAATTTGTGTGTATGTGAGTATGTATATATAGTTAAAACAAAGTTGAGACACATTTGTGTATTCAGACCATGCAAGTAAAGGATGAGACTAATTAAGTTTTTTCCCTTCTAAGGGTCATGAGAATCATGATTAAATTTGATACAAAACTTGCCCCTACAAGATTTTAAGGGGGAGTGGGGGCATGTATTCATGGACATACACCCCACCCCCATTCCCAGTGCTGGTGCCTATGCCCGAGTAAATGTGTATGGCTGCATAATTAATAGGAAATGGCAATGAATTTTTCTGAGCAGGTTTGTATAGTTAGTATTAGATAGAGATAACCATTTACTGGTCTTCTATTCACTGGATGGTTGTCTGGTTTTCACTTTAAATCCTAGCAAGGAAAAGGGTAATATAATGAGGTTTAAAACAAATGTCTCATCTGTTGGTGTAAGATGCTAGTAACCGTGGTGTGTTAGTACATGTAAATATGCTTAGAAAAATTATTGTTCTTGAATAAAATTAAAATAAACCTTTTATATTTAAATGACAAATTAAATATTTATTCACAGGATTATTGTATCTACGATTCACCCCAATTCAACTCTTCCATTAACAAACATGGTTGAAAATTTACTGGAGCAATTGACAAATTCTTCTAATTTATCTTTGGTGGAGGCAGAAGATCCTTTGTACATATTTGGAAGAATCTTAACAGACATTTATGATAAACTTGAAACCGACCAAGAAAAAATATCCTTGAGAGAGAAGTGTTGTTTCTACTTTGACCAAGTTATTAAGATAATAGACCCACTTTTGAAGAAACCAGAAGTTCATGGATATGAGGTTTTAGACAGAGTCTATTTACGTGTATTAAAAATAATTCAGAGTGTTGGTCCTCTACTTTATTCAAAGGTAAGAGTTAATATTTGATATATTTAAGTAATGCCTGTGCTAAATATAACTCTATCCAGTCCTTGATTTTACTTGTCACAATTTTTTTAAGCCAATAAAATGAATATAGGCTGTGAAAAATTGTTTATAGTATAAACTATGCATTATAAAATGGAGAGGCTATTAGTATTCTACTAAAGGAACCTTCAGAATTGTGTGTTGAGATGTTTCCTTTATACAAACACTCATTACTATGTATAATGTATCTCATTGGTGTAAATCTGTGTAACTTTGCATATATACATTAAGAATAACATGAAAACAACTCTTAAAGGGTATATTTTAAGGAAATGTTTATTTTTAAAAAATGCGAAATAATGTTGATTTATTTGTATATCAAAATAAATTGTTTGTTTCAGAATAAATCTAATAGTGTACTTCCACCTCTCATAAGTAATCTTTTACTTCCATCTACATTTGCGAATGTAAAACTGCATCCATTTCGAATAAAAGTTATGAAGAAATACCTTCATCTTTATATGATTGAGATTGAAAAATTATACTCGCCGTCGGATGCATTCATTATCCGTACACTTAAGTCGCTGGTTGAAAGACATTTAAATCTTTATGAGGAAGAAGATTTCACCCAACACACACTTTTAAAATGCTTTAAAAGAAAAGGACAGATTGGTCGGTTTATTGTAGAAACCATACAAAATGATTTCTTGCAATACAAATTTAGTACTGAAAAGAATCACAAAAGTGTACAAAATGTGGGTATTAAATTCTAATTTTACTTGAATAGATTAGCATGTATATTTTATCATGGTAAAACTTATTTCACAAAAAAAAAATACAGTGAATATGTTGTAGACAAAATGTTTAAAACAAATGGTATACCACATATTTTGGCTTGAAAGGCTTTCTTAAAGAGCCTAAACCTTTAGTTGGGTAATTAAATATTTAAAACAACATGCTTACAGATTTCTGATAGACTTTTAATGTAATGATTGTATTAATTTATAATAGCATTAACAGAAGATTGAATCCTATTTCCTCTATAAATTGATTTAACTCAATTAACAAAATCACTTCATCAGAAATCTATGCTTTTGTGGCAAGTTGTAGTACCACTCAGATGATTGAATATGAATGAAAGTTGTAATAGTTAGGTGGACTTTGAATATCTCAGTTTGTGGAGTAGTAGCGAATTCATTTTGAATAAACAGCCTTTTTGGATGAAACTTTAGAAATAGTGATTGTGCCAGTTTAGAAAAAAACACAAACATATATTTGAACCCTAATCAGTCTTATACAGAGACTGCAAGCATGAATAGACATGCAATTAATGCTTTAAAAAAAAAAATCAAACAGTTGTTTAAAATTATCAACAGGCTGTGGACAATTTTTACTTTCCTGTGACCCCTAGGAGGGAGGAAATATTGTGATCGTCAAAAAAATTGAATTCAAGATTTTGATGGATGTCAACATTTCATGACCCCTTGAATTAAATAAAAAATATTTCTTTTTTACCTAGAGTTGAAACCATTTCACCAAGGCCTGTAAAATTATATCTAGGGTTTTTATAAGGTTCTTCTGAGATGTTAAAATTATTTATTTAACTTTAAAATTAAGGGTTGTTTTCTTAAGAGTAAAAAGGCAGATCTCCAAATTTGATCATAACTCTGCAACTCTTTGAGAAATGAAATAATCAATGCAAAGTTATAGTATTCTTTTAAAGAAAAAAACTACTTTTATTTGAAAGAATATTTAAAAAATATTTTACCAGCTTTAGTAAAAAAAAAGTTTTGGGAAATGTGGAAAATGCGGAGTTGAAAACTCACAGAACAAACCATATGTTTTTTAACAGTGTATATTATTTCATCCACGCTCTTTGGTGAAATGCATTGTTCCTTTTTCCCGATAATGTTTCCATAACAATGTCTATTATTTTGTTTCTCATATTTTATGATAGATTTAAGACACAAATTGCTGAGATATGAATTATGTTTTCTTTAAGGTTCCTTTTATTTTTCAACAGTTGGTTAATATATATTTCAAGTTTGGTCTAAATCTGGCTCAAATATGGTTATTTTTTTTACCAATCGTGACTATTTTGAAGAATTTTATTAGCTTTTATACCAACTCTAAACATATTTTAATAAATAAAAGACCATCATGATAGTAAATGTTATTTCCTTTAGGGTTTGAGATTCCTGACAGTGTTGACAATGCAATGTAATGATGATGAAGTAGTCCTGCAGCTTGTGATGGAACTTTGCTTGAATCACATCCTGAAAGAGGCCGTCAGGGAAGTTACGAGAGTGCAACCGCACCTAGCATTTGGTCTCCTTAATGAGCTTCTCAAAAGTCCATTGATTGATCAAAATAAACAAATAAGGTTTGCAGAATATAGTTTTATTAGTAGCTATGTTTTGTGTTGCTTATTATTAATAACTTAAAAAAAATCCTTCTGATGCTCGTTTCCATTTTAAATCTTGATTGTTAACATAAATTGGCTGAATAATTTGAATAGTTTGAATTTTACTGGAGCTAATAATTTTCATTGTCTAGTTGCAACAAATGTTTGGCAAACATTGTTTACTTTGATTTTAATGCTCTAATCTACAAATTTAATTCTGGGTGTCTGACTAGTCTAACAAAATAACAATCTCCCAGTATTATATATGACATTGCATATAATACATTTTCAGTAATTAAAATTACATAAAGTAATTACTTGGATGTTGAACAATAATTTTTTGATGTGGCCACTATTATAAATCCACTCAGCTACAGGATTATATGTATTGTTTAAGCTGAATGCTTATCATACAGAATATCATGGTTTCCAATGTAAAGTGCATTGCTTGTTATTTTTTTTACCACTTCTACTGTTTTACATGCTCAGAACAATTGTAGACCCTGAGATATATTAATTATAAAATAGGTCAGCACCACACTTCACACTTATTGGCTTAGAAATTAAATGTATTTTTATAATCTTTTATTTCAAACATTTGTATTATTACAGGGAAACGTTTTTGAGTGCACTAGTGGGATTGTACAGCCATATGGCATTCAGCTCACAGCCCTTGTTCCAGTTACTTACTAAACTTGCAAGAAAATATCCTAAATTAATAGCCTGCACTCTACCTGATCTGCAGAGAGAAATAAAGACTGTTGAATTGTCAAGGGGTGTTGCTTTTGATCAGTCTCTTAGGTAAGTGATTCCTTAGCTACTGTCAAGTTGTATAAAATTAACTTTTAATTTAACTTATGTTTGCTTCATACTGAGGCATCTTTCTAAGCTCTTGAACTAAAACAGCTTACACTGCATTAAGCGGTCACAAATCAAATCTTTTATTTCGTAAACAGGCCAGCGCATATCAGGCTTATTCTTAGGAAAATTCCACTAAATGTCATGGGAGGCCAAAATATCTAAATATATATTTAGATGTATGATATACATTCTTGATTCTTATTTTCAAAATTCTGGGAAAGGAAGGTATTTAGGCATGAAGCTTAGTTCTCTGATTGTACTTCACAAGCCACTTGGGATCCATGTGTACCACAATTCTGGCAACCCGTGGGATTCCAGACTACGACCCACTTCAGATACCACAAGGGACCTAGCCTTGAGCCCAGTCAAAACTTCCCCCACTTGCCTTAGAGATAGATCAAATAGAACTAGACACAGCCTCGGTAACTCCCCTTCGGCTGAATGCAGCATACACTAGATGGACAAGCCTTATTACATGAAATAAACAACCGACAAATTACCCAAAAAACAAAAATCATAAATTAATTTCTCAATACTCCCAACTAGATGCCCATGACACAACCGTGGCTCGTAAAACGCTACTCATATTCAAAAAAACAAATTAGCATTAAAAAATAGTGTTATTAAAGCTAACGTGTCTATTAACGTCACTACAAATTAATTATAATGTCTCTAATTTTGACTGTGTGATGTGCTCTAAACTATGCCCACGAAAAAAATACCTTTTTGAGTTCACAAACCGCTTGAGCTGTCCCTAATCGTTGATAAACTTAGCTTTCGCAATATGGAAGTGTAGGACTTCGGTCTCCTTACTGTAACATGTGGTGCAAAGGGAAAGCACACACACCACGGCTTGCACCACACAATCACCCTTGTGCATTGAATGAAATCATTGGATAGTGGTTTCAGCGGTCTCAAAATTCCTTGGACCTCCTGAAGTCACCCCATTGTACAAACACTAATCTGCCTTCCTTCCTGCATGGCCACCAACAGGTTGTCTCCTTAAACTTGTGGCTCGAGGTAGGTGCTACTGCTGCCATGCCCTCTAATCCGCACAACTTTACTTTGTCAAGTGACTGAGCTCGAGCCGTGGTGCTGTGCTATACTACACTAGCACAATCTGGATGTGATGTCACAACAGTTCTAATTAAAAGTAATTCAATACCACAAACAAATGGTACAAAAGCTATAATACTACTTTTGATTAAGGTGGTTGACGTTTCTGAATTGTTTAGCATCATTTCACTCCCAGCCTAGGCGTATGATGGTTTACTTAGGCATTCTTTTACCAACATCTACCCTGGTTATCATTGTAATGTCCCTGATTTGATCCTAAAGAATATTTGAAAGCATTGCCAAAATTCTCCTCTTAATTATATATTTATATATAGTTTTTATTTGAATTTTATATTTTATTACTTGGCACTTAAAACAAGTCTTCTTCTAAATTATTCATATATGATAGTTACCAGATTCTAACTAGGAAATTACTAGTTATTTTTTAAGTTCATGCCCTAAAGTTAAAAGGCATCAGCTACTGTAACTAACTTCAGTGTGTGACATAAAGTTGAGTCAAAATTACAATGTAAAAGTCTTTTAAAATTAACTTCCTGCTCTGGAACAACCCAGAACATTATAGATGTTCAATTTGAGGCATTTTACGGTTCTAGGCCATTCTGTATGCTTCTATACGTTTTCACGAACTAAACATTCTGGTAAGTTCCATTGGGCTGAGTTATATCAAGAGTGGTGTAATCTCAGAGCTCTCTGTGATGCTAGTCATTATCTCGGATGGACGTGTGTTAGGCGCTCGTCTAGATTGTGTGCAACATGGTCATTTTTCTATCCAAGTATCAATAACTATCATTGACTAAACCAATATCAAACTCTATCTGACGTTAGTTATTTCTATCATAAAAAGTGAGGCCCATTGTAGGGGAGTGATAATAACTATTTTATAACGTAACAAATGACGAAACAACGAAGGGCAGTTACATAAGTAAAATAAACAGTTCGTAATGTTATGAAAGGCGCCGTTACAGCTATGTGTAACAATTGTCGCCCAACCGCGGGACAATTAAACAAGTAAAAATCCCGTAATGTTATAAATGACTTCCAAAAGTGGGGCATTTATTATCAAAAATATTACGTAAGGTAGCAATTGACAGCCCAATGTGGAACCAGCTATAAGGAGATAACAATTGGCGACCAACTTGGGGCATAACAATTGGCGTCCAAACCCGGGGCCAGTTATGAGAACGTAACATCATGACTGAGCAAGAACTCTTTAGTAGGCATGGCACATTATCACTTCACATTAGTCACTGCATATTCCCTTTATCATGATTGTCTTTTGTTTGGATCTTAACTTCATTATAGGACATCCTTTCTCCTACACTATAATCTTGAAATCTGGTGTTGTAATAAACATATATAACCAGCTTTGATGGCTGCGTAGTCTAAGGTGCTACTCTCACAGTAAACTAGACTGCCGATGATTGAAAGATTGGAGTTTAAATCTCGGTTGGGTGTACTGAGGGTGGTTTTTCCAAAATGCTTTTCCACCCTTCCTCCACCCAACTGCGGGTACACTTATAAATATAACCTTCTTTATCCCTAAAATCATTAGCGTATAACTCGAATCAGTAGTAAGATGCAGTGCTAAAAATATATATATTTATTTTCTCTTGACCCCTCATAGAGAAAGTATTGTGATCATCAAAAAAATCTAATTTGAGCTTTTGATAAATGTCACCTTTTCTTGACCCCCTGAAACAAAAAAAAAATGGGTTTCTCGATGCCGTCTGTCTATAACTCAGGGCAGAGCCGAAACGATTTTACCAATTGGGATAAATCTTGATATCTTGGCTTTTCATAAGGTCCCTTGAGGGGTTTTTGAAATTAAAGGGTAGTTTACTGAAGAACAAAAAGAGAAAAAATCAAATTTTCTCAAAATTTGCTCTAACAATTTTGATTAAATTTATATCTAGACACTGTTTATCATTATAAACAAGATGACAATTCTCATTTTATCATGAAAATTACTTTGAAGGTACTTCACATTAGGGAAATTTTCCAATTTTCATTATATCTCCGCAACTATTTGAGATATGAAGTATTTTATCACTCTAAAGTTGTAGTATATTACAAATACAAATCTCTTACTTGAAATATATTTTTTTATAAAAACAATAGGTTCTGAGCTATAATCAAATATATAAACTTTTTAAGTCGGGTTTTAGGAAATGAATTTGATTATTATGCTCTTTGGTGGACATAGATATTTATCTTTTCTCTATTTTTCTTTGTAACAGTGCTCATGGTTCCTAATGCCTTAGAGTAGGTAATATATTTCTATAAGGAAAACCTCTTTTTGCTTTATGAGGTAATTGTATTATTTGGAAGAAGGTATAAGAAAAAGGTGGATAGAAACATATAAAAGGGACGAAAACAATAAGGGTTTTACAATGAAAAGAAGAACACAGTTCACACTTTACACTGCTGCCATTGGACAAAGAGGCATGTCGGAACTCATCAGGGAGGAGTGTGAAATACGCAACAAAACTTCCTAAAAGAGGAAACCAAAAAAACACAAAAGGGAGAAAAATGGAAAGATATAAAGAATGATAGGACACATAGATAGGAACATGTAAAAGGTATAACATAAAGGACAAACACCTCTTTCTCTAATAATGGCAGCAATGTAAAGTGTGAACTGTGTTCTTCTTTTCACTGTTGAAGCCATATTGTGTTTGACCCTTTAATTTGTTTCTATCCACCTTTCCTGTACCTTCTTCCAAATTTGATACATAGAGTAGATAAGTACCAATAATTATTATTTCATTTATGATATTTGGAGTAGTCTTTCTACAACAATGTATAGACCTATTATTTGGTTTCACAAATCTTACGAGTTTTAGTAAATGTCTATTTTAAGATAGAAGCGGGAGAAAGTTTGTGCGGTGCTCCTTACCATTTATTTTTTATTGCAGGAAAAGTGGTTCTGAACAAACTAAATTAATAATGTTGAGTCTTCTTTTTAATTTTTTTATATCCAAGAAATTAAAACATTGAAATGAATTTTAATCTTTTTCTAATACCTTAAATAGTGTAATTTTATGTTTCAGTTTATAATTGTATTAATTCAATACATTTTAATGGTTTTGTGACACAATTTGAAGTAGTTATACTATTATTTGGTTTGGTTCAATATATATATATATTGAACCAAACCATATAATATTATATATATATATATATATATATAATTTGGTAAGAAATTAAATAGGCTGAGCCATCCCTAAAAAAGTTTCATATTTGGAATCAAGATAGATAAATAGAAGGATTGTTAATTTACAACTCTTATCGTCTTGTGGTGAGAAAACATAATTGTTTTACTTTAAGTTCAACACCAATATCCTAAAAGTCCTTAAAAGCCTACAGCTACAAGTAAACCTTTAGCTGGTAAGTCGAGTCATTCTATGAAACTTTTGATGTCCAATTAAAAGGGTCAAATAAATTCTAGTGCAATAACCTGTGGCCATTTCTGTAATGATTGATTGGTGTATTTTTTTAAATTTGAAATTAAATTAAATTTCTTAATCAATCTAAAATTTAAAGCTAGGTTTAGTTAAATGTGTCTAGGCTCCATTTTTCTCCAGTTTAAAATTAATCCTTTTACTTTCAGGACTGCTGTGTCTCTAATTGAAGCAATTGTAAGTCAGGAATGAAGTATACTGTGGTCAGCAATTAGATATCCAGCAATTTTAAGCCAGGAATGAAGTAAACCACTATCAGCAATTAGACATCCAGCAATTGTAAGTCAGGAATGAAGTAAACTGTGATCAGCAATTAGACATCCAGCAATTGTAAGCCAGGAATGAAGTAAACTGATCAGCAATTAGACATCCAGCAATTGTAAGCCAGGAATGAAGTAAACCACTATCAGCAATTAGACATCCAGCAATTGTAAGTCAGGTATGAAGTAAACCACTATTAGCAGTTAGACATCCAGCAATTGTAAGTCAGGAATGAAGTAAACCACTATCAGCAATTAGACATCCAGCAATTGTAAGTCAGGTATGAAGTAAACTGTGATCAGCAATTAGACATCCAGTAATTGTAATCCAGGAATGAAGTAAACCACTATCAGCAATTAGACATCCAGCAATTGATAAGTGCCTCATTTGTTACAGCTTTAAGCAACCAGATTATACTAGTATAGTGAACAAAATGTATAAACTTTTTTACAAAATGGTTGCATTAAAAATATAGAGTATAGTTTTGGAAATTAAAATGTATGTGCCTATTACAATAACCAATATTTTTCCAACTATGTGATATTTGATATATTCTTACCTACTATTAGCACTAAATTATTTATTGTATATTAAAACATGTGCAAAGCCTTGAATGTTTCCACACAATGTGTGTGTGTGTGTGTGTGTGCATGCGTGCGTGCGTGTGTGTGTGTGTGTGCTCCAAATTAGAATTATTAAAATGTACAAATATATATTTTGGTTTGGATTATATTGATTTTCCAATATAAGAATAGAACAAGTGTAGATTCAGCCTATTTTTATATACTGTGAATAAAATATTTGTTACCTTTATTTGCTTTGTATTTTTCTTTTGATAAAAATCACTTATTTAGAAGACTTAATTCAATTATGATTTATGTCTTGTTTATTACTTTGTGTAGGTCTGGATTCAAAGATTAGTTGTATCCATTTGTTATCATCTCTTAAGTAGTAGTATTATTATTATGTGTTCTGTCCTATGACAGGTCCATTCCTTCACTGAACTTATACCGCCAATGCTCCCTGTCCTCTGCCTCCTCCAGCAACTCCCAGAATTTTCTTTTTTTCCTTCAAGTCATCCAATATTTGAATCCTCTTTCCCTCAACCTTTCCTTCTATGCTGTTGTGCAGAAGACAGTTTCTCAAAGGATATGTCACATACAGTCTTTTTGTATCAAAGAATCACATATCTAAGATGGTTCTCTTCTCACCCACTCTCTTATGACCTCTTTATTTGTCACCCTGTCTGTCCATCTGATCTTCTCAAGTCTTCTCCAGCACCACATTTCATAACTTTCCAAGTATTTATTTTCCATATTCCTAAGAGTCCAAGTTTCTGCTCTATACAGTGCGATGCTCCAAATATAGCATTTCATTAGTTTCTTCCTTAAATCCAAACTCAACTTACTGGTCATCAGTAACCTCTTCTTGTTGAAAGCTTCTTTGGCCATAGCGATCCTCGACCTAGTTTCCTTTGTGCAGTAGGCATCCTTTGTCATCAGACTTTCCAAGTACTTGAACTGATCTCAGTAATCCATACCTTATGTGACAAAATAAATATTATGCTTAACAAACCATGTTTTCTAAATAACAGGTTGCGTAGATGTGGTTTTGAGTGTCATTTTATTCATGAAATAGTTTTGTAGTAAACGTTATCCTTTCAGTATGCATATAACTTTTATTCAGGCTACATTATTCTAACGTAGTAATAAAATATATCTTGTTGTATTAAGGTCTCCAAACACCAATGCGGTGGCGATAAAATGGAATTGGTTTTATCTAATGGGCGTGCACAGACTGGCTGGTGATGGTGGGCAACACCGTAGCCATTGCAGTGTTATACATAGTGGTAATGGTCAAACACTGCATGTCACGTTTGACCGCTTCACCTGTATCCAGATTTTATAATTAATGAGTAATGTAACTAAAAAAACCTATTTATATGTGAAGCTACATAGTTTTATACTTGATTTGTCATACCCTGACTACCAAAATTTAATAAATAAAGATAAAATTTGGGATTACATAGTCAGATCGCTTTAGATTGTAAGAGTTTCTTATAAATCATATTGGGTGACCTGGTGGTCTAGGGGTAAGGTGTCAGACTTCTATGCTGGCGGCCGGGGTTCAATCCATGGTCCCGGCAAAGATTTATCTGATTACCAAACCCTTCCTTCACCTCTGACAAGACATCTTGTGAATGTGAGGAATGCCAGGCCTCCACCGTGGCTTGGATCCCACGTTAAACTGTAGGTCCTCCATTTCATCTCACAATCACCCTACCATTACACATTAACTAACGTAAGTGCGTATAACCCGAACGGCTAGTAAGACTCGGTGCTAATAATAATAATAATAATAATATAAATCATATTTTCTTAAGTTATTTAATAGCTTCACACAACCACAATAAATAATAATTTTATTGTCCTCGCTGCATGATATTCCAAAATATTCTGATGCTTAAAATTTAAAAACTTAGTTCAAATAAAAGACAGTATATTGGGTGCTTCAACATAATCCACAAGTTGCAAACATAGAGCTATTCATTTATTTAGTCCTTTACAGTCCACAAGAACAATTGAAACAAATCTGTTACAGATTCCATGTTGTACTCGCTAAATAATCTTTGACGTTCAATTTTGATACATTTTATAAAGGATATGATTTCTAAGAATTTCCACTGAGTGGTCTAAATAGAAATAGTGAAGATACATGGTGTTATATTTGATTTTGTTTGTCCAGGCCATAAAAAAAAAAGTAATGAAGGTATTTTTCTTGATATCTTAGATATTTTGACCCAAAATTATTTGACTTGCTGATCTTTATTAATTAGGGCTGCCAGAAGTAAGACGTCTTCTTCTAGTTGTGTTAAATCTTGATGCATTTCTGTAAAATATGTGATATATTTAAGGCCATTAGCTGTTAACTGGTAGCTTCTGTGTGTGCAATTGTGACCGCCAATGCATCCTCCACCTTGTTGGTGTACGGAGACCTTAACTCTCCAATTTATTATTGAATAAAATGTAACAACTTACTCCAGACTATGATAAAAAGTGAAAATAAAAAAATTTATTTTATTTTGCTGTGTTTATAATTTATATGCTTTTCTTTCATAGTTTTTGGTTCACTTAAATTATCAAGATCAATAACAAAAACAGACATTAATTTTCTATTAATTGGTGTGACTTTTTATACATTTAAAATTTTCAAAAATTAAATTTCAAAGCTAAAACTTGTTAACTCTCATGATTGGTGGTTGTACTTTAAAGTCGTGATGGTTTGAGTTGATAACGTCGTGATGGTTTGAGTTGATAACGTGATGGTTTGAGTTGATAACGTGATGGTTTGAGTTGATAAAGTCATGATGGTTCGAGTCGATAAAGTCGTGATGGTTTGATTTGAATGAGACCGAGCCCATCTCAAACTAATGAAAACTAGAACTACACGGAATAGCTGGAAAATATCTAGATGTTTTTAGTGCAAAAAATTACTTAAGATATATTTTAAACTACATAATACAAACATAATTTTGTATATAGAAACAAATGTTCATATTATTAGAATTTGATTTTTTTTTTATTGGATTACTTAATTTGTTTGGTTACTTGAGTTTGTTGTGTTACCACGTAAACCACCCATAGTTCATCCTGTGTAAAAGAACATACACCGTCCATATCCCTACCTTGAACTATTGAGACTCTATTGTACTTAACAAAAATTGCAAATTATCCCAGATAGTTTTGGTTAGTTTTATATATATCAGAAGTTCTATTACATACATTTTATTCAAAAGTGAAAACAAAACAACTAATGAGCTACATTTGGTAACTATACCTGATCCCTTAACAATAACATTCAAATCATAGCTGTTCATCAAATTTCCTCATTACTCACACTATATCAATCAGTTACCTAACACTCATCTGTCTTTCCTATAATCTTCAAGACGGTTCCAACCACTTACTCCCTTGTTTTGAGATTTTATTCCTGGAAATTGAGGATGCTACTGTCTCAAAGAGTGTAACCCCCATAACTTTATTGGCCCAAATTGAACGAAAGAGAAACGGACATATAAAAACGATAATTTTATTTGTCGTTAAAACATTTTAACTACAACAAATTGCCCAGAAAATAACAACCTTTTCACAAAATATTTTTAAATATTAAATAAATAAATTATATTACAACCAAACTAAGGTCTGAAAAAAAGTATTTTTACGATATTTACATGACCGTACATCAATTAATCATATATTTAAAAAAAAAACTATGAATCAGTTAAAAGAAACATGTTATATGAAATTTTAGTTAAGTTTGGGATACCAAAAAAACTTGTCAAGCTATTTGAGATGTGTTGACTGGTACACGAGTTGTATGTCACTTCAGATACTTGCTAAATACACAATCGGTTAAGGCAAGAGATTGGGAAGGGTTGACCTCAAACGGTACAATGCAGCTATTAGGATACACAGATGATCTAGCTTTGTTGGGAAATAGAAAGTAAGGAGGTGTTTCAAGAAATGCAAACAGATGTATTAGTGGTAAGTAAGGAAATAGGTTTAGAAGTTGCAACCCCCCTCCCCCCCCTTAATATCTATAAGGTGAGAGAGGCAGTAAATCAGGTAAAAGAGTTACCTGGTTGAATATAATAAATTTTATTGAATCAAAAACAATAATAGAGTGATACAAACATTCAAATCTGCGTGAAGCGCACTTCTCCGTCCAACAACGGAGTCAACTAGATCAAAGGTCAACAACTCGTAACCTCCTCAAGACGGTTACTAAATGACATTACATCAAACTTATCAAAAAGGTACGGTCCGGGATCTCAGTGTTATGGCCCTTGGTTTCTGGTTACTTCACTAACTTGAATAGTTCCTACCCCAAGAGGAATGAAATATCTGGTTACTCTTGCGTTACAGTTACCCATCCTAGTATAAACATTTAATTTTCCTACAGACGCCCGTAGTAAACGTGACGTCATAGCAATGTCCCAGGGCCTCAATGTAATAATAATCTACGTAACATATTAGCTCTCGGTATTTGACTTGACGAACAAAGTCGAGTTCAAATACCGCGATACTTGAAATGAACACAAGCTGGGTTTTGAACCCGGGACCAGACAACCTCTGGTTAAAAACTAATATTGACAAAAATATAAATTAAAGATAAATTGGGTTCAGACCCCAAATATAAGTGGTGGCGAAAGCGACGGTCTAACTTCCTGCCGCGATAAGCGCGTAGCATTTTCAAACTTCAATTTATAATAAATTAGTAACAAAGTCCAAATGGTAATTTTGAAAGAGTTCCCCCCATGACGTCGAAATAGTAATTTTGATAAAATGATAATATTCCCCGAGACCAAGTCGCCGTCCTCACCTCTTGTCCTCAAGCCGGTGGGGTAGTAAGTGAAGTGAGATCCCGGTACGGCTAGTATATATACAAAGTCATAACTCTCAGAAAGGGGGAGGGATCGAAGGAGAGGAAGGTTGGAGAACATTACAAACTAGGGGGAAGGGGAAGTTCGAGACGGACATCGAAGCTTCGCGTAGCCGGAAGCGGAACTCTTCTTTCCATTTTCTTTGCTGGCCGGACACGTGTTTGAGCTTCGCTGTACACTGGCTAGGTGCGGTGTTCAGTCAGTTCGTTGTATCTTGCGAGAGCGGAGGCCGGTGGTCGAGCTAGTGCCGCGATTTGACCTTCTGAGAGTGGGCTGTCCGAGTTGGTGAGTGTCGTTTCATGTAAGTCGTTACAAAGTGAATGCTGAAAAGACTATATATATAATCACACAAGAACACAGTTTGAGATGATAATTTAGTGATCGCTCTGAACAAGATATAATTAATTTGACATGGTTGGTATATTTTAATATTAAGGAACAATTTTAATTAACAACAATATTTGGGTAGAAATTAGAACAGGTAGTAAGACACAGTTCTTAAAAAAAAGTTAGGAAATGCATGCATGCTTGTACTTGGTCAGTAAGTTGTTAACACCACACCTGCTTTCAAGGCATGTAAAACTGAGAATATACAACACAATATTTTTATTGGTTGCTATCAATGGGTGTGAAACATGGTCTCTTACTTTACACGACGAAAATTAATTAAGGGAGTTAGAAAACAAAGTGTTGGAGATGAAAATATTTGAGAGGGAAGGAGGTTACATAATGATGAGCTACATACTTTATACTCCATACAAGGCATTGTTGGGATAATAAAATCTCATAAATGACAGAGGACAGGACATGCAGTGTGAATGGAAGAATCTAGAACCATATTCAATGTATTAACTGGTAAACCCATTGGGAAGACCTAGACACAGATTGGAGGATGATATTAGAATGGACCTGAAAGAGATAGGGTGCTATGAGGTGGACTGGATAGAACTAGCTCAAGATAGGGATAGGGTGTAATGAGGTGGACTTGATAGAACTAGCTCAAGATAGAAATAGGGTGTAATGAGGTGGTTTGGATAGGACTAGCTCAAGATAGAGATAGGGTGTAATGAGGGGAATTGGTTAGAACTAGCTCAAGAGTTATATAATGTAATGAGGTAGACTAGATATAATTAGCTCAAGATAGAGGTAGGGTGTAATGATGGAGATTGTATAAAACTATCTCATGAGGGATAGAATGTAATGAGGTGGACTGGATAGAAATAGCTCAAGATAAGGATAGGTTGTAATGAGATGGACTGGATAGAAATCTCTCAAGATTGGGATAAGTGGCATACTTTTTTTAAGTGCGGCAATAAACTTTCGAGTTTGTAATGCCATAGAGTAAGTATATAAAGAGACTGAATCATGAATTTAGAAAGGTTTCAAAATTTTAGTTAGAAGTGTTATTCTGAAAATTAATTTAAATGATATTTACTATTTTAAAATAGCCAACTGTAAGGAGCCAAACCAAGAGTGTCACTTTGTGTGTGTGTTTGTGCGTTCCCATGGAGTCCTGTAGTTGCTGGAGCTGGGCTGCCATATTTTGATCTTGTGTCATCTCCTTGGGGTGATGGCGTGTGTACACAGCCCGTGGCTCCTGGCTGGCAAGTCTCGTTAGATAGCCGAAGTCTGGTTGGGCTCTCAGTTCTGGCGTCGCTAGACGACATGGGGACTTGAAGCTGCTTCTTGCTTCGCTGTCTGACTTGATTGGAGTCCGTGTTGGTGACCATTTGTCGGTGTCGGAGAAGAAAATTGATTCAGGCTCCGACAGAGGTTCTTGAAGAGGGTCCAGGGTTTGTGGAGTTCCTCGGTGCTCAGCGGGTGCCTGTTTATTTAATAATTCTCGAATCGTCTGACTTGTTGATTTCTCCGTAGGATCTTGATCTTGTCCAGAGAAGACGACGATTTGGCTCATGCAAAAAGTTTCAGGCTGCATAATGTATGGTAGGCTACTTCACTGATGACATAAAGTGTCAACTTAATTGGTGTAGGTTCTTGAGTCCTTGGGTCATCTCAAAGATAAACCACTGGCATCATAAGAGAAACATTACAACATAGTAGCTGGTATATGTCTTGTATCAAACCATTTTGGCCACAGCCCTAAGGTTAGCCAGACATAAGTGTAAGACTTTAGGGTCAGAATCCATCGCTAGCTTTACGTATTGTTATTAGCACCGCGTCTTACCACCCATTCAGTTTATATGCACTTACGCTAATTTGTGATGGTAGGGTGAATGTGAGTTGAAATGGAGGACTTACAGTTTAACGTGGGATCCGAACCACGGTGGAGGCCTGGCATTCCACACATTCACAAGTTGTGATTATACACGTCTTGTTAGAGGTGAAGGAAGGGTTTGGCAATCAGATAAATCTGTGCCAGGACCGAGGATTGAACCCCGGGACCCAGCACAGAAGTCTGACACCTTACCCCTAGACCGCCAGGTCACTGTTATCTTGAAGTAGAAAATGTTGATGATTACAATACTTTAACTTAATGCACCGCAGAGACTTTCTAACAAATGTATCTAAAAATACAAACATTTACTTAAAAGTTATAAGATATGTGAAACAAAATATTAAGATATTGCAAAAAAAAGATGGGAAAATGAACATAATCCAAATAATATACACTGCTACAGAAACATATTGAAAAAAAAGGAACATATCTGTTCACCAAAGAGCATAACATTCAACTCCCCATGTAATAGACCTCAATTAAAAAAATATATTCACCCATATCTCACAAACAATGGCTTCTATAAAAATATATTTAAAATAAAAGATTTTTACTTTTAATCCAATAGTCCTACGACTTTTCAACTATAAGTAATTTCTTTCCTAAAATATTTGTGGAAAAATGATCAAAATTGGACATAAGCTCTTATGTAAAGTATGTTCAAAGTCATTTTCACAGAAAAATTAGATGTGCCATTTTTTTGTAATGGTAATAGTGCTTAGATACAAATTTTAATCAAAACTGCTGGAGAATATTTCAAGAAAGTTGCTCTTTGCACACTTAAGTAAACTATCCTTAATTTTAGGGCTGGATATCTAGTTCCAAAAACTTCTCTATGGAACCTTATGAAAATCCTAGAAATCAAGTTTTAGCACAATTGATCAAATGGTTCCAGCTCTAGGTTGAGTAACAGATAGACCAATATAATTGCTGAAACCACTTTTTGGGGGGGGTTCATATATACTTAAATCACGCCATTCACTTGTGTGGTAGGCAAGAAACCGTGAATATAGCTAGAATAAAAACTTCATACTTAATCCATCCTCACTAGCTTTCTCCACACTTCTCTATCCTTGCATACTTACTTTGTTCAACAATATACATACACCAAGTCATGCCCACTCTTTTATTCTTAAAACTCTTTATTGTTTCTCTTTTCACACATTCATCTACAACATTTAGCCACCCTTACATGGCCTATCCCTTCCTTTTGATCCACACACTCTACCTTCATATATTTGCTTCATCACTCAATCCTACTCATCCTCTCAATACGCCTAAATCAACATAATATCCTTCTTTCATATCGACCTATTGTATTCTCTCTCAAGCTCCACTCCTTCAGCTCCCATTCATCACTGACTCTGTCCATACAAGTTTTTCGACATACGTTTCTTAGATATATCATTCCAACCGCATTCACCTTGCTCTTGTGTTTCTACTGACAAAGCCAAGCTTCACATCTTGTAACGATGTTCCAAACAACAAATATCTAAAACCAACTACCCGGTAATATGGAGGCTTTTCACTCACCAAGGCTCTCCAACTCTCACCAAGTCTCACTAAGTCTGATCGAGACCTCTCCCCGTCGAATGGGACGCACATGCACGCAACAACACATCCACTCCCGTGGCTTGGATAAAGAAGACTGACTGAGACGCGAACCAAATCAGCGCCTCGCCCAGCTCCTAACAATCTAGTTGTCAACATGACTTCGCGAACATCCACCCCTGGAATGTTCGAGCTTGGCCTAGTAATTACTGGGATGTCCGCGATACGCCCAGAGCGCTAGTCTTCACCCTTCTTTTTGTTCCATGTGTTTCCCTTCCTCTCCCCCTCTACTGAGAACTTCTAAGACCTGTTTATGCTATATAACAGCAGGTGTCATTTTGTATGGTACTCATTGTATCACTGGCTCTTACCAGGTGAGGGCGCTGGGTTATAACTAATATTTGGAGATACTAATCAAAATTCTCTTTGGCTTTAAATATGGGAGGAATATTATTCTAAATTACGGTTTGGCACTTCTTTTCATGTTTATGAATGGGGACTTTAATTTTATTTGGCGTGGGTGAACCACGGTTTCATAATAGTAACTTTCTAGGGGAATTCATGTTTGACTTAGTACGTCTTATTAACTGTAGGTGCGCCCGAGCCTTTATCTTAGCGGATCTTAGTAATCGTTTAATATTATCTTGGGTATTTTTAGACGATATTAGTTCACTTAGTAATGAGGGTATTTTATATGGAATTGTTAGATTAGGTTATCATGAGCGCAACGGGAGTTTGTGGAACTTATTGTACACTTATAAGGCTTGTTTGTAATATTAGGTTATGCTTCGTAACTTAGGATTAGCACTCAACGGCCATTGTTGGGATCTCTGTTTAAAATATTCGGCCGCCAAATCATGTATATATTTATAGGAATGTAAAGCTAAATTTTATGAGCACTTTTTCTTATATAATTAATTTATACTTCAGTTAATGCTATGGGCAATTAAAACTAAACATGTCAGACATCTTGTGTTTATGGATGTAAGCGCGCCCTTGGGCGGTAAATTTGAATCTAGACATCTAACAATCACTCTGATGTTCCCTCTGTGGGGCGGTTAATATTTTGTAAGTCATAGTGGCTCAGTCAATATTTTGCCAGACTAAGCGTAGGCTCATTAAGCCTTTAATTTGCTGTTGTATTACTATATCATTGTAATTTAACTAACTGAAATAAAAAGCTATGTTTCTCTTGTGACCTCATGGTTGTTTTTTGGGCACGCCTCCTGGGCTCAATGTGGGCGTCACAATCTGTAAAACAACATTGGCATTAACACACTATTATATACTGCCATATTTTCCTCTTTCAATACTACCTCATTCTTTGCAATAGTCCACATACATCCAACTATTCTCCGAGATGCATTCACCTGTCTCTTGATTTCACCATCCATCCGTCCATTTTTACAAGACATTCTGCCCAGATACACAAAATCATTCACTTGTTCTAACAGTTTTCCAATTATATTAAGTTGACAATCATTTTCTGATTCATCCTTATCAAAAACCAATACCTTAGTATAAATGTCTCTAAAACTAAGATCCATTACATCTGTCGCCACATTCAAAAGATTTAATGCATTCTTCAAGTCACTTTCACTCTCCGTAATTAATACGGCATCATCTGCATATAACAGCACTCTCACATCACATTGTCCATTTGTACACCAACTGTGTCCTCATAAGCATCCCTCACACTTATCCATGAAAACATTAAACAACCATGGAGGCATTACATAACCTTGTCTTACACCCTGTCCAATGTCAAACCATTCTCTCAAAGCTCCATCCACCCTAACACACACTTTACTTCCATCATACACCACCATAATTTCATATACTAACCATAGATCCACACCATACTCTCTCAGAACATTCCATAACATACTCATACTCACACAATCATATGCTTTTTCCAGATCAACAAATGCACAACAAACTTTCTTTCATGGTGCTATGAAATGTCGACATCCATTAAAATCTTGATTTTTTTTATGATCACAATACTTCTCTCTTCGAGTGGTTATGGGAAAGTACACCATCTCCAGACACTGCACAGGATAAATGTAAAAGCAGACATTGAAAATACAATGAAATGCAATGTCTTTGCCCTGGTAGAGGGAGCCTAGTTAGACAAGGTGACTTTTTATTGAAACAAATTTAAGTGAATATCTTGAGAACGTGTCTTATGTCAAACAAATAGGGAATCTAGTAAATAACCTTTGGGGTATTCTAAACCTTAAGGAGAATTTCATATATTTATAGATCTTTGTTCCATTAATCAAAACGTCTCTAATTTGTCATAAATTAGCAGACATTTCTTCTCAAGCTTGATTTAATAAATTTGATTAAAAGAATAATTTGCCCTATGTTTTATAACCAAATTCTGATGGTATTGAACACAACAAAAATGTATGTATCCTTGAAATGAATCAAACTCTTTAGTGAAAATGGTGTTGAATTAAACAAAAATGTATAAATCAAAGAGACGAGCTTATAATTTAAACACAAATAGGTCTAAACTAAAGAGCATTATAAATCTTGAGTGTCAAAAATAATGCCTATATATCTACCATTAAAACAGAAGCTTAATTTGTCTCCTGAACACAATATTTGTCAGGAAAGTCCTTAAAATGTAGTTAAGAAATAAATAGCATTTTTTATAAACTTATAATAGATGCTAAACTTTTCTTTTTCAATACCATGTATAATTTGTTTTGATGGTTTATTTTTTCAATATTCAATCAAACAAAAGCTACNCCTCATACCCTCACTTACCCCTTCCACACACACACAGACAAATGATTTCCTTGCATGGACATTGTGGGAAGTTATAAAAAAATTGTCTCTCTTTGACACTAATTTATTACTTCCTTTCACTTATATATTTTTTTCCAGCAATGCGTCTTACTACCCGTTCGGACTATATGCTTTCAAGTATAAATAATTTTACTCAATTTTATTATTGTTTCTTTACTATATGATATATATAAATATCCATAATGTTGCTTGTCTATTTGTTTAAATATATACATCTGCTTAGCTTTATATACATGCGATAAATTCCATGGGCCTATTTGTTTAATCTCAAACAATTGGAAAACAAAATATATAAATGATTTCAAACCATATCTTACTCAAGAATAGAAATTCAAGTCAACCAGTGGGAAACTAATAAGGAAAACGTGTGATAAAATTTCTAGCCTGTAAAGTGGGAAAAAAGGTTTATTGATAAAGTAATTAACTTTCCTTGTGTGTATTCAGTTTTATGACATGTATTCAGTCATCCATTACACACATAATAACGTTGACCATGATTATTAGTCTTATTATAAGAAAAGTTCCACTAAATACAGCTGTACTCAAATTACTAAAGAAATATAGAATAAACTTTTAGGCTTATTATTGAATGCAGTTAACTGGGAGGGCAAAACATTTTATTTCTGGGTTCTTCACGTCATACACTATATCAATGGAACACACAGTACTAACTTCCTTTCTATAAACAATAAAATCACTCAATTTTTTTTATAGTTGTAAGTAACTCAATAATTACCTTTTATTCAATTCCATTCAACTTATTAATGACTATATTCTATTGATTCCATCAAAGTATACCTTTCTTTCAACCAATGGTGACTACCTTTCATTCATTCCAACGGTGACTACCTTTCATTCATTCCAATGGTGACTACCTTTCTTTCAATCCAGTGGTGATTAATATCCTTTCATTCAATCCAATGGTGACTAATAACCTTTCATTCATTCCAATGGTGACTAATAACCTTTCATTCATTCCAATGGTGACTAATAACCTTTCATTCATTCCAATGGTGACTAATTACCTCTCATTCATTCCAATGGTGACTACCTTTCTTTCAATCCAATGGTGACTAATTACCTTTCATTCATTCCAATGATAGCAATTACAAATCATTAACGGAATCTAACCAAAATGTTCTAACAGCTACAAGTGAAAAATGACCTTACAAGCGAAATGACTCCTCAATAGCTCAAGGGTTAGAGCATTGGCGTTGTGTGCCTAAGATCCTGGGTTCAATTCTCGTGTCCATGTATCATTTTTCAATCTAAAGAATATAATATTTTGATACGGCTTCAACTGTAATAAAATTAACAAATATAACAGCTTGGCTATTTAATTCATAATTACAAAATAATTGGAACTCCTTAGTTAAACTTATTGGGTATAATTATAATTTACTGTAGTATCAATCTTGTTGGGTGACCTGGTGGTCTAGGGGTAAGGTGTCAGACTTCTATGCTGGCGTCCGGGGTTCAATCCTCGGTCCCGGCAAAGCTTTATTTGATGGCCAAACCCTTCCTTCACCTCTGACAAGACATCTTGTGAATGTGAGGTATGCCAGGTCTCCACCGTGGTTCGGATTCCACGTTAAACTGTAGGTCCTTCATTTCATCTCANCCACGTTAAACTGTAGGTCCTTCATTTCATCTCACATTCACCCTACCATTGCACATTAGCGTAAGTGTGTATAACCCGAACGGGTAGTAAGACGCGGTGCTAATTATAATAATCAATCTTGTTTCCATTCTTCCTCTTCTCTCTAATGAAAATTATAACCAGTACTCCCCCCATTATGTCTTACTACCCATCCTAACTATACAAATTTTAACTACTCTAATGATGTAGCGACAAAGAAGATGGAAAGTGAAACCATCCCCTTCCCCCTCTCAAAAAAAAACCCCAACACAATTATATAGTGTTATTTATTGTGTTAAACAATCCCCAGATATTAATTTTAAATAAAATTGTTAGTTAAGCCAGGAAGTGTTTCTATGAATGTTAAGCCTAGCAAAATCTAGAATTATTTATCTAAATATTTTTCATTATTATTATAAATTCGATTAAATAACATATAACTGCTTATTTACTTATATGCGCCTGGGCTACATCCCTCGTAGCCCAGTAGTATAAATACTATCCAGTACTAATGTACCGTTGTCCAGGGGACGTACTAATGTACTAATAGTATATCATTTCTGTGGAGGCTCTTTCCATGTCCCGATGAGATGAGGTGATGGTGATAGTGAGTATGTGGGTGATAGCGAGTATGAGGGTGATTCGAACCAGGACCTCTAGGTTGGTAGCCAGCTGCACTGACCACTACAACACGGGTTCGGTCAGCATTAAACTGTCACTTTGATAGAAAGTAAGCATGCAAATACAGATAAAATATTAGTAGTAAAAAGTAGTATAGTTACATTTTTTCCTAATGTTAAGTGCAGAAAAGATATGACTGTATTTTTAAAAGGCTCTTTTTACCATGTTCTAACAAATAAAGTCTCCTAATACTATATAGAAACAGTGAACTACTTTCAAATAGCTTCAACAATCATCCAGACCCGCTTCGGTAGCCGCGTGGTCTAACGCGCTACTCTCGCAGTAGAATAGGCTTTCCATGACGGGGAGGTCGAGGTTCGAATCTCGGGCGGCTGTACTGAAGGTAGTTTTCACTAAATGACTTTCCACTCTCCCTCCACGCAAATGTGCGTACACTTCCTATAAATATAACCTCATCCCTACTAAAAAAAAAAATGCTCAAGGGCTTAAATGATATCAGGGGTAGGGGCACAAAATCTCCTGTTAGGCGAGCACCTCCACCCTCTCCCTGCCTTAGACTTTTTCAAAAACATTCTGTACAGTGCTCCTCAAGACTCGGATTTAATACGGGGGTGGGGGGGTATATTTCTAATATTAGCCTTCAGATTAGCTGTTCATAAATATGAATAAACTCACCGACACCTTTTCAAGTTATCCACAAGATGATTTTCTTATTTGATTCATTTACAAAATAAGCAAAACTTACAAAACTTTGGACTAAGCTGTACTTTCTAAAACATCTTTTTTTTCTGGTTTATAAAAAACCCGTTTTCAAACCATGTCCATTCACGTACAGCATACCCATTGCTAGGGTTATATTCTACAGCACAATTTTCAAATGAAGACTGATGGAAAATTGCTAGATTATTCTCATATACTAATACGTCAAGTGATGTGATCTGAAGCTGTAACCAGCCCCGTGGTGTAATGGTCAATGCACCTGGCTACCAAGCTAAAGCAAGGCCAACCAATAATTTCAGAGGGGGCTCGGTGGGCTTATACCCCAATTGTCGGAGGCTAGAAAAAAATTATAAATGATAGCTCTAGAAGCTCTCTGAAGTGCTTTTTATGGTAACACAGCCCCCTGATTTGTACTTTTAACTTAATTTTGTTATGGTTTGAACCATAAATAAAGACATATATATTTTGTTCATAAAATTTTGGGGGTGACTACTGCCTTGAACTAAGGGTTCCGGGTTCGACTCTTGGCTGGCACCTTGGGTATTTTTCCCGAAAGGAGAACTACCCCAAGAGTCACCATGGTTTGGTTAGTTATGCCTAAGTTAGGTTAAGTGTTTCCACTGATTCCACACTCTCATACTATCACCCTCATACTATCACCCTCATACTCTCTATCACCCTCATACTCACTATCACCATCATACTTACTATCACCATCATACTCACTATCACCCTCAT
>CABFVX010005332.1:0-14880 GCA_902151425.1 Timema shepardi
TGGAAGGAAATGAAGATAAGGGTGCGGCTCGAGGACACTGGAAGAAAAGGAAGGCAAGGGTGCGGCTCGAGGACACTAGAAGGAAATGAAGATAAGGGTGCGGCTCGAGGACACTGGAAGAAAAGGAAGGCAAGGGTGTGGCTCGAGGACACTGGAAGAAAAGGAAGGCAAGGGTGCTGCTCGAGGACATTGGTAGAAAAGGAAGGCAAGGGTGCGGCTCGAGGACACTGGAAGTAAATGAAGATAAGGGTGCGGCTCGAGGACACTAGAAGTAAAGGAAGGCAAGGGTGCGGCTCGAGGACACTGGTAGAAAAGGAAGGCAAGGGTGCGGACGTGTTGGCGAGTCATTTTAACGTTAATAAGTTCATGGCTATGTTCATAGATTTGAAATATATATAATTATAATAACTATATATATAAATGTGTCTGCTAGGTTTTATTAAAGCAACAACCCAAAGAATACAATGACCACGTGTCAATCATTATATCTTGTAACAGACAAACAAAAAATAATATAATTACTAATAAGTTGAGTTGTAACAACCTAATTATTATTTCGTGATTTTTTTTCACATGAGAGTAATTTCTTTAAAAAAAATTCCATCACATGTAGGAGCCAATACTAAAAGTTGGTTTTGTATTCTTTACTATAGATATTTACAGGAATAACACACACATGTATTTATTATAAATATTATGAGGAATATTTAAAACTTCTAATTTCCAAATAAGTCTAAAACCAGTTTATTATTGTTGGTTTTGTTGATAAAAATATGATGATTATAATTATTAAAATACACTTTGGGAGATTACAGTTTTGTAAATCTAAGGAGAAACAACACAAAACATTTGTTGAAAAACAAAAAAAGTTAAGCTTTGTAAATATTATCAAATACTGTGTCAAACTTTTAAGTGACATTTTTCAGAGTATAAACAACTCATTTTTACTTTCTCATATAAAATAAAAGGTTTTTGTAAACATGAATTTTTTTTACCTTGGGATTAGTTTGGATCCTTACGTTTCATGGGCGTCCGAACCCCGCCCCCGCCCTCCCCACCCAAAAAAGTGGATTCTACAATTCAGTCTGACACTGGCCACTTATCTAAATTGGTTTAATGGTTTTTGCTCAAACTTAATATTTAAATATTATCTAACTAAACCCCGGGAAGTTTTTATTTTGACACTAGCCCTCAGATCAAGGGGGTAGGGTGTAGGGGGGGGGGGACGTGAGACAAGCTAAGTGCTTCTAAATTTAAAAAAAATTAAAAACATTTTTATTTTGTAAAAATGAAGAATCAAATTTTGCATTAATACAAACATAGATTTAATTTACTTCACATCCGCTTCGGTGTCCGCACGGTCTAAGGCTCTACTCTCGCAGTAGACTGGACTGCCGATGACGAGGAGATCAGGTTCGAATCCCAGTTGGGTGTGCTGAGAGTGGTTTTCCCCCTAAATTATAACCCACTTTCGCTTAACGTAAACGCAGGCACATTTACCTTTAAAATTTTACTTTCTTCGTTCATGTCCCATTAGCGTAATTATGGCCCGAACAGGTAATTAGACGTGGCGAAATAAAATAATACTCGCTAAACCACAAAATTAGGTAAACAGATCAACGTTTGGTACACATTTACAAGAGCAGCCACGTGTTGTTACCACGCGTATGAGTGCGATGGGGTGTCAGCGGGATTGCTGACGGCGAGGAACTAGGTCAGCGAGTTCATTCACTCCTTGCCTCCATTATACAGGGTCAAATGGCCCAAGCTATTATTCAGTGAGGATTACTCCATATAGATATCATATTCTGAAAAATTGAAAAATGACACCTGGACACGGGAATCGAATTCGGGACCTTTGGCTTAGTACTAATTAGTACAGTTATTATAATTGTACAGGCGGCAGCATTAACCCAACTACCGAGTCTAGGGTGGCTGCGTTATTTGACAGCTCGTGATATTAATACAAAATCGGGTGACCTGGCGGTCTAGGGGTAAGGTGTCGGACTTCTGTACTGGGGGTACAGGGTTCAATCCTCGGTCCCGGCAAAGATTTATCTGATTACCAAACCCTTCCTTCACCTCTGACAAAGACAACTTGTGAATGTGAGGAATGTCAGGTCTCCACCGTGGTTCGGATCCCACGTTAAACTGTAGGTCCTCCATTTCATCTCACAATCACCACTACCATTACACGTTAGCGTAAGTTCGTATAACCTGAACGGGTAGTAAGACGCGGTGCTAATAATAATAATAATAATAATAAATCACACATTTATAGCCGACGAGTTCCGCACGTCCATCATAGACTCTGCCTTAAAATATGACTGAAGAATGACCCTGAACATGGGACTATTCCTGGATAGCTCAGTGGGTAGAGTATTGGCGTACTAAGTCAAAGGTCCCGGGTTCGATTCCCGTGTCCAGGTGTCATTTTTTAATTTTTCAGAATTTTCCACAGGGTGTTTCGCTCACCCTCGACCCCTGTGTTTCCCTTATAACTCTCAAACTAATTAACGTAATTGGTGTACGAAGGGCAGAAAATGTGGAACATCCTGTATATAGCACACATTTTAGAAAACGTACAAAATAGCTTATACACTTGTTTTTTTTTAAATAAATGTTCCCATTGTGTAGCGAGAAACAATTAGGAAAAAAAAGGGAAAGTTTTCAAAATCTACAAACAACCCGAGTCGCTTACGATAAAACAAAAACTCGTGATGGAAAAAAATAATCAAAAATGTGAAACAAATTGTTTTATATATAAATGTAGACCAAGTAAATATAGTATGATTTTGGTAGGAAGAACAGTAGAAGTTAGTTACTAAAGTTACTAAAACAATGTTAATATATTCATACGTATAGTCATGTCATCTGCAGATGTTACTTTTGATAGATATTATCAATACCTATCAAATAACACAATTTATATTTTAAAAAAAATTATCAATGTTGGCCGCAAAGAAATATGTTTTGATTATCTCTACTGTTCTTCCAACTAAAATCAGGGTATACTTGCTGACGTCAAAAGGAGGTCACTAAGGAAATAGTTGTTTGACGTATTTATGCACCATAGGACTTATAAGACGAAACAAGCAAATAAAACCCTACAAACAACAAACAGAAGAGAGAGGGAAAAAAATGAGATCCGGAATCTTTTCTCATCTCGGACCACCGTCGGAAAAGAAACCAGGAATTGGGATGCACAAGAAAACTAATAAAATTTTATAAAACATTCTAAAATGATTGTAGTAAGGAGTATAATATAGGATAAAATTTAAAAATAACAAATCTCTACTATTTGTTTATTAAAATTGAGAAAAGTTAAATAATATGAATTGAATTTTGGTAAACTAAGAAATTGTTTTATAAAATATGAAAAATAAGTTATTAGACTGTTAATAATATGAAACACATTAAAATGAGGTAATATTAAATAATAATAATAATATAATAATATTTAGCACCGCGTCTTACTACCCGTTCGGGTTATACGCTTTAAGTACTAATTACGTTAATTAATTAGGAATTGGGAAAGTTGAATTAGAAGAAGTGAACCCGCATTTGCGTGGAGGGAGAGTGGAAAACCATTTAGGGATAACCACCCTCAGTTCACCCGACCGAGATTCGAACTTTGATCGCCCCGTCCTCAGTAGTCGAGCTCAACACGACTAGCGCGTTAGCCAACTACGCCACCGAGGCGGGTGTAAGATTAAAAAGTTAGAAATGTTGATAATTATATGAATAAAGTTGAAAAATTAAATAATTAAATTGAAGATTTTTTTTAGTACCGAATCTTACTACCCGTTCGGACTGTACGTCTGTGTTATAATTTCAAAAATAGTTTTATAGATTAGGAAGGTTATATTTAGAGGAAGTGTGTATTTGCGTGGAGGGAGTGTAGAAAATTATTTTGTAAAAATCACCCTCAATACACCCGACCAAGATTAGAACCTCGATCTTCCCGTAATCGGCATTTTAGTCTACTGCGTGAGTAGCGCATCAAAATACGTGGCCACCGAAGCGGGTGAAGGAATAGGATAATAAGGCAATAGGTTTATATGATATTGCAAAATGAAATTGTTAACATATCATTTAAATACAATATTAAATTGTTTTAAGAGATTCATATATCTATAATAATAAAAGGAAGTGTGTGTGTGTGTGTGTGTGTGCGCGATGCCCATCCAAGTCTACGGCACGCAGAGATCTGACATTTTTAACACAGGTGGACGGAAGGAGGTCCGAATGCACCCCAAAGCATGATTTTTAAATTTTTAATTAGGCTATTCTTAACAAATTTTTGAATAAAATATTTTTCATTTCAGAGATAACGTTTCAAAATGAAATCGGGCATCCTTGGGGGGATTATATAATTCTTATACCACAGTGGATCATGGTCAGTGCCTTACGGGATTGCTAGTTAAGTATATGAATCAAAATACAATTAGATTGAAATATAATTATATTAGTGAACAAATAAGAGGACACATACTACTACAACAGATGATTGAACTAACAACTAGTTATATAAAATCGATGTTTGTACTTAATCATAAAATTATATACAGGTTAGTCTAATAACAAACATATGCACCCGCTTCGGGGTCCGCGTGGTCTAAAGCGCTACTATCGCAGTAGACTAGGTTGCCGATGACGGAGCGATTGAGATTCGAATCTCGGTCGGGTGTACTGAGGTTTTTTCCCAAAATATTTCATCACTCTCCTTCCACACAAATGCGGGTACACTTCATCTAAATATAACCTTCCTAATACAAAAAATCATTAGCGTATTTAGTACAAAAGCGTATAAACCGAATGGGTAGTAAGACGCGGGGCTAAAAATAACCCTTTTCAACCTAACTCTAATCCTTAATTGCATTAATTTGTCCGAATTGCTTATTGAAAATATATTTGAAATGTTTATTTCATGAAATATCTTGTTTTGACTGAGACGACAACGATGATATGCCAGATCGAGGCAGAGGGTTTTGTAATAAAAACTCGCCTTGCTCGTTGGGGGCTCCACCCCCAAGACCCCAATGGGTTTTCTTTACAAGTGGATGTAAACCAATGTAATTCCAGAGATGTTTTTTGACAGGTCTTACCGTTTAGCCACAAGAGATCTCCAAATAAAGTTTCGCACCGACTTCAAAGTTGCTCCGACATTTTGAAATTTTTTTCGGGGGTTAAAATATTTTTTTAAAACTTTTTGGAATTTTTCCTTCGGTTGCAAGCTAGAACCTATAAGTTTGCCAAATTTCAAGTTTCTAGCTCATCTGGAAGTGGGTAAATATTAATGTCAGTGAGTCAGCCATGTGGCTTTATAGTAGTACAATATAATAGACGTCGGCTTCCTCATCTGGTCGGTGTTGCTGGAATGGAGTGAGAAATTTACACTTGCTACACTGGATATCATCTCTGAAGTAACTGCATGGCTACTATTGGGCAACAGCGTTGTCATTCTCTCGTTTTCGTGTGGTCAATCTCCCCTCAAATATAAGACAAGTTTCACAACGAAGGTTGGTCGAGGCTGCCAGTAGCTCCTTCTTACCCCAGCACATCACCTTCAGACATAACTGAGAGCGAGGAGATTTGGCCAGTAGCTCCTTCTTACCCCAGCACACCACCTTCAGACATAACTGAGAGCGAGGAGATTTGGCCAGTAGCTCCTTCTTACCCCAGCACACCACCTTCAGACATAACTGAGAACGAGGAGATTTGGAAACAGTTAACTGAGAGAAAGCGAAGTTAAATCTTATCTCCATGAGACCTGGAGTTCCCTCAGCGATGATACTGAATGTATCTTTTTTTAAACTATAACAATACCCCCATTCCCCATGTTAAATTTCCTGCCAAATGTTATAGACTCAAAAACTCTTAGTAATTTTCACTGTCAAATTACCTTATTATATTTTGTTCATGAGTTATCTAAGTAATACCTAGATATAAAGAGTATGGCGAATACAATTATACGATCCATGCTGAGGAAAGGGATGGACAACGCGCTGAGGTGTGTCTGTCGTCCGGGGGAGATCACCTGAGTTACATTATCTTCGAAAAGTAAAAATAATAAAAAATAATAATAGAATGCAATTTTATTTTATTTAGATAGTAGATATTTACTTTTAAATTTTGTTTCAGTACCGAGTTCAATCCTCGGTCCCGGCACAGATTTATCTGATTACCAAACTCTTCCTTCACCTCTGACAAGACATCTTGTGAATGTGGGGCATGCCAGGCCTCCACCGTGGTTCGGATTCCACGTTAAACTGTAGGTCCTCCATTTCATCTCACAATCACCCTACCATTACACATTAGCGTAAGTGCGTATAACCCGAACGGGTAGTAAGACGCGGTGCTAATAATAATAATAATAATAATAATAATTCAGTACCGAGTTTTACTACCCGTTTGGTTTATACACTTACGTACTAATTACACTAATGTGTTAGGGATTAAAAAGGTTATAGTGAAAGGAAGTGTACCGGAATTTCCATAGAAGGAAAGTGAAACCCCATCCAGGAAAAACCACCCTCAATACACCCGACCGAGATTCTAACCGCGATCTGCCCGTCATCGGCATTCTAGTCAACCCAGAGAATAGCGCGTTAGACCATGCGGTCACTGAAGGGGTTTACTTTTCAACTAAAGTATTAATTGGCTAATGGTTTCGTTCCCACCATGTGTATTTGTTCCGAATACGTCCCACGCCCTTGGATTCACGACTGAGTAGAGTAGAGATATACGAAAGTGTGTCTAGATGGATAAAAAGCAACATTATATTATTATTAGCACCGCGTCTTACTACTCGTTCGGGTTACACGCACTTACGCTAATGTGTAATGGCAGGGTGATTGTGAGATGACATGGAGGACCTACAGTTTATCGTGGAATACGAACCACGGTGGAGGCCTGGCATTCCACACATTCACAAGTTGTGATTAATACACGTCTTGTCAGAGGTGAAAGAAAGATTTGGTAATCAGTCAAATCTGTGCTGAAACCGAGGATTGAACCCCGGACCCCCCAGCACAGAAGTCCGACACCTTACCCCTAGACCACTAGGTCACCTAACAACGTTATACAATTAGATACAGTAGCCCAATGGCTTCTTTGGTGCTGACTGACAGTTTTAAAAAGCTGCCAGACCAAATTACATATCCCTACGCCGAGCCAGATGATCTGCAAAAACATGTGTTTAGCAGCTGTCACGTTTGACATTTGAAAGACGAAGTTTGGGGAATGAACGATTATAATTACGGAAATCAGCCATATCTGAATTATTTTATAATTCACGGGTTCGATTCCCCTATTCAAGTGTCATTTTTCAATTTGTTCGAAAAAATTCTGTGTGACTACAAAAAGGAGAAAGCTTTTTTTTCTCTCTTAAAGAAATAATTCCCCTCAAAGCTCATATGGAAGAGATTAAATACGGTTTATATCGGATATTAAAGTAATAATCGTAAATCTCAATATTCTGAATAAGTCTTAATAAGAATATCAACTCGTCTGAAAAACCACTAAAGTTTTCAAATTATTTCCCTAATCTGCTTGAAGATTTGTCGATTCATTCATAATTAAAGAACCCATTCTATCAGAAGTTGTATCACAGGGGATTTTGGTTTCATATTACAAACAAAGAGAGATTTTAAATGGATTGAATTACTTTTTGTTTTCAAATGTTCACCCGTTTCGTTAGTAATTAGCTACTAATCCATTCATAATATTTCAATAATTTAGTACTACCCTATAATGCGATTCATCAGAGTAAATAGAACAATAAGCGAGTTCTATAATTGGTTGTTAATTAGAACAACGTATAGAGTAATTGAAAAATAGCTACTTCTTTTTTTTTACACCTCGTTTTTTTACCCTTCAAGGCAGTCCGCATTTAATTGCATTATTGGAGTAGGGGTGAGTAGGATAGAAATTGAGGGCGGGAACCCAAATCATTAATATAAAAACACTACTAATACACCTGGTCGGTATTTGAACATCGAACGTCTAAATGAGCTCGACATTTGGAACACGTGGTCATCGCGTGGGTTATTATAGTTATTAAGAGGATCTAAGGAAAAGTTATATTCTTCAGATTCGTTTAACCAATATTGAGATATTCATGGACATTCTAGGTGTTTTTGTTTATATTTGAGAGTCTGTTACTAAAAGTTTGTGTTTATATTTGAGAGTGTGCTACTAGAAGTTTGTGTTTATGTTTGAGAATGTGTTACTAAAAGTTTGTGTTTATATTTGAGAGTGTGCTACTAGAAGTTTGTGTTTATGTTTGAGAATGTGTTACTAAAAGTTTGTGTTTATATTTGAGAGTGTGTTACTAAAAGTTTGGGTTTTATATTTGAGAATGTGTTACTAAAAGTTTGGGTTTATATTTGAGAGTGTGCTACTAGAAGTTTGTGTTTATGTTTGAGAATGTGTTACTAAAAGTTTGTGTTTATATTTGAGAGTGTAGCTACTAGAAGTTTGTGTTTATGTTTGAGAATGTGTTACTAAAAGTTTGTGTTTATATTTGAGAATGTGCTACTAGAAGTTTGTGTTTATGTTTGAGAATGTGTTACTAAAAGTTTGTGTTTATATTTGAGAGTTTGCTACTAGAAGTTTGTGTTTATGTTTGAGAATGTGTTACTAAAAGTTTGTGTTTATATTTGAGAGTGTGTTACTAAAAGTTTGTGTTTATATTTAGAATGTGTTACTAAAAGCTTGTGTTTATATTTTAGAGTGTGTTACTAAAAGTTTGTGTTTATATTTGAGAATGTGTTACTAAAAGCTTGTGTTTATATTTGAGTGTGTTACTAAAAGTTTGTGTTTATATTTGAGAGTGTGCTACTAGAAGTTTGTGTTTATGTTTGAGAATGTGTTACTAAAAGTTTGTGTTTATGTTTGAGAATGTGTTACTAAAAATATGTGTTTATGTTTGAGTGTGTTACTAAAAGTATGTGTTTATGTTTGAGAATGTGTTGGTACTATATAAATGTATTTATATTGTAAACGTCTACAGATTGATATTATAAAACAAGATAAATTATAAAGATAAAATAGAGAAGGGGAGATGATCGATGGGCGCGGATCGTGCGGAAAAAGTTAGAAACATTTAAAGAGGTTTTTTTCCAAATATAAACCTTAGCCGAGATAAATGAATCAACAATGGAATGAAACAAAAAAAAAGCAATTAATTAAGTTCGAGATACAAGTTAAACGGAACAACAATAGGGGATTGAAGAAACGAACGAAATCGACTGAAAAAGAGAGAGAAAGATATATTCTTTTAAAAGGCAATCGAGACAATTCTTCAATCCATTCTTGAGTTGACTTTTCATTAACTAAAGTCTACTAATGAACGTAGGTAACATTTTGTTGACTTGATTGATATACATGATACATTATATTCAGACTAATTGGAGGCCTAAGCGTATAAATACGAACAGGTAGTAAGACGCGGTGCTAAATTAATTGTAGGCTTAGACATCAATCCAGAAAGGGGAGAACTGTCACCGCTGATTATTAACCATTATTCTCAATTATGTGTGGTCGTTGGATGTTTAATATAATGGCATCATTACCCCCCCTCCACTCCCCCATCTCGGTTTATTTGAGGTATTCATTGGGTTAGAGCCGATCTCATGTACTCTCGTCTTGAGTACAAGGGAATTTCTACCTGAATTTGTTCCAAAAAATCTAAAACAAACGAATACAAAAATTAAACACTATCTTACGATTTTCTGAAATATTGAAAAATGACACCTGGACACGGGACTCAAACCCAGGGCCTTTGGATAAGTACGTCAATGCTCTAACCACTGAGCTATTCAGGAATCGTCTCGTGATCAGCAACATTCTTCACTCATATTTTAAGGCAGAGTCTGTGATGGACGTGTGGAAATCGTCGGCTACAAATGTGTCATTTTAAAAACCCTCATGTGTCAAACTTAGCTTCTTATACTCGCTAAGATTCAGGATTCGTTGCTAAAATTAAGATAATGATTCTAGAAAAAGTAGATCCAACCCATATTTAATAAAAGAAAAAATACCAATCAAAAACTCTTGAGTAGGCCTACAATATCAGAGGATACATTCTCATCCACATTATCGAAAAGTGTTTTTTTTACCACAACCTGGAAATATATATAATATATTATATGCACTCGCTCTATAGTAATCTGACGTGAGAAAGAGGTATTGTAATCATGTTACTTTATAATATACTATATACATTCACTCTGGAGTAATCTGACGTGAGAAAGAGGTATTGTAATCATGTTACTTTATAATATATTATATGCACTCGTTCTATAGTAATCTGACGTGAGAAAGAGGTATTGTAATCATGTGACTTCATAATATATTATATGCACTCGCTCTATAGTAATCTGACGTGAGAAAGAAGTATTGTAATCATGTTACTTTATAATATATTATATACATTCGCTCTGGAGTAATCTGACGTGAGAAAGAGGTATTGTAATCATGTTACTTTATAATATATTATATACATTCGCTCTGGAGTAATCTGACGTGAGAAAGAGGTATTGTAATCATGTTACTTTATAATATATTATATACATTCGCTCTGGAGTAATCTGACGTGAGAAAGAGGTATTGTAATCATGTTACTTTATAATATATTATATACATTCGCTCTGGAGTAATCTGACGTGAGAAAGAGGTATTGTAATCATGTTACTTTATAATATATTATATACATTCGCTCTGGAGTAATCTGACGTGAGAAAGAGGTATTGTAATCATGTTACTTTATAATATATTATATACACTCGCTCTGGAGTAATCTGACGTGAGAAAGAAGTATTGTAATCATGTTACTTTATAATATATTATATACATTCGCTCTGGAGTAATCTGACGTGAGAAAGAGGTATTGTAATCATGTTACTTTATAATATATAGCCTCTCATTCTTTACTATCTTAATTTTATTATTTTTTATTTTCTTTCCTCCTCTTTGAAGATTTGAAAGAATTGAAAACGCACATAAATATGAACAATAATTTGTTTATAAAATGACGTTGAAATATACCACGCAAGTTTTAATAATACTAAGATACTACAGTGATAATATATTTTATTGTAAAACTCAACTTCATATTTTAAAATAATTAATATGTACACTTTATTTATGGCTTCAGCGGCAGGGTCTTAGATCATCCCTTAGTGGATGAACATTATAGTCCAATTTCCACGGGACAGCTGTAAAAGCTATTATATCTATTTTCATGTATTCATACGCCATATGCATTTCACTTTTTATATTTATTATTAATACCCATAGAGCGGCGGGGGTTAAATTTTCGGTCCCGGCACAGATTTATCTGATTACCAAACCCTTCCTTCACCTCTGACAAGACATCTTGTGAATGTGGGGAATGCTAGGCCTCCACAGTGGTTCGGATCCCGCGTTAAACTGTAGGTCCTCCATTTCAGCTCACAATCACCCTACCATTACACATTAGCGTAAGTGCGTATAACCCGAACGGGTAGTAAGACGCGGTGCTAATAATAATAATAATAATAATAATAATAATAATAATAATAATAATAATAATACCCATAGCATAATAATAAAATAGTAACCTGTTATCAATTTTGGCCACAAAATATATGTGTTTTCTAAAAGGTTCGTCGTACGACAGTTGAATCTTACCTATTTTTCCAGTTTCAAACTTTTAAAGTGTGAATTGTTTTTCTCTTTTAATCGTAATGATGAAATAATTATTTATATTTGCCTTTTTATTTCTTCGTATCCCCTTTTATTGTCCTTACTTACATGTAACAAATTAACTTTCTAAAGCCATTAAATTAAACACGTGATTTACTGAATATGAAAACCATCTTACGATTCTCATACAGTAAATAAAACATTTTATTATTTTCATGTTTAATTATCAACCAAACATTAAAACAAACCCTCTTGACAATATGTCCACTATCATTATAAAAATAGGGTAAACACTACAACTTCAGGTATCATTTTAAAATCGAATATTGATTAGTATTATGGTACAATATCCTTTTCATAATATTTTATGTTAATTTTTTTTAAAGTGGTATTATATCTTTAACTTTTATAACCCAGCTCTAAAATCACCTCTTCAAGTAATAATATTTCCACTTTGATGTGAAATTTTGCAATGTAAATCAGTAAGGTCTTATATTGCATCTCATAGAGTGTATGAATAAATATGCATTTCTGATAAAATAATTTTAAAAAAAGGCTGAATATATTAGATAGCTGCGTGGGATTCACTAACTCGTCAAAAATTTAACAAACACATAGAAAATATTTATTTTAAATTAGGAATGCAGGAAATACTAGAAGTATCTTATAAAATATTTGCTCGTATGAACATTAGGGTATAAATTAAAGTAGATAGAAAATAATAAATAGTTAAGATATTTTTATACTATCAGTCAATCAAGAAATAGTAGTAAGGAGAGGGTATGCATTTTATAATATGACAAATATAAATATATCTAATAGATGGTTCAGAAAATTTAAATTTTGAAATTTCTGTTATCTATCTAAAAAAATATATCAAACTTATTAGATTTTCCCTGAATTGAAATTATTTAAAAAAAAAAACACAGGTTTAGCTAAATGTCGTATACAATTTATCCGTTTGGGCATTGCTTGGTAGATTGCAGGAATGTATTTTTAAATTGTTCTAAATTTCAAAGTAATTACTTACTCACTCTATGGCACTAGGAGCTCAAGCTCACTGCATCGCTTAAAAAAGTACGCTATGGCGGATATACTTATTATAAATGTAATCTTCATCATCCGTAACACATAAGTAATTAGTACATATTATGTGTACAACCAGAATGGGTAGTAAAACGCGGCGCTAAAAAGAAATTGAGTCAAGTCTGAATCAAATCTCATGCCTAAGAAAAATTTCAGGTTCAAATGTTCGGGTCTGAATCTAATAGGCATAATGTATAAAAAAAATCTAATCGAGTCTGAATTGAATCTGACGCCTAAAAATATTTCTTGTCGAGTCCGAATCGAATATCAAACCTAAACAATTTTTTTAGTAAAGTCAGAATCGAATCTCATGCCTAAAACATTTTTTTGAGTTGAGTCCGAATTGAATCTCATGCCTAAAATTTGTTTGAATCGAGTTAGTATCGAATCTCATGCCTAAAATTTTTTCTTGTCGAGTCCGAATCGAATCTAATAAGTACCTAAAACAATTCGAGTTGATTCCAAATCAAATATCATGTCTAAACAATATTTTGACTCGACTCCCAACCGAATACCACGTTTGAAAAAAAAATTGTATTCAATATTTTAGTTAAAAAAACAGGTTCAGATATGAATAGATTCATTTATTTTAGGCTTACTGTGATATTGTTTCAAATAAAATCTTTGTTGAATATTTTACAATGCTAAATTTCCGAATCCAATCCATTTAAAAAAAATGTTAATAAATATCTTATTCAAAATTTCTATTTATTAAAAAAATAATGAATTAAATAGAACTTATCTCAAAAAGTGAAAAATCAAATAAAGATCACGCCGCTTTTTTTAATCCCAGTACAAGACATTCAATGTCACAAAAAACTGTCCCGCACAATATTCCTTCCTTTACAGATCTCTACAGTAGCCCCATGGCTTCTTTAGTGCTGACTGACGGCTTTGAAAAGTTACCAGACTAAATTGCGTATCGCTACGCGGTACCAGAGGATCTGCAAAAACATGTGTTTAGCAGCTGTCACTTTTGACACTCAAAATTTAGGTATATACCTAAATGTTAACTGTCAGAGGTCATCTGTGAGCTGTCAGTTAGCACCAAAGAAGCCGTGGGGCTACTGTAGCTATGTTTTCTCTTTACTCTACCAAGTAACTGGTTTCCTGTCTGATTATATTAATTTTATAAACAATTACTAATAGGGAGATTCTAATTTTGAGCTAAACATATCGAATCCGAGTCTAAGATTTATTCAGATTCAAAATTTTAAATCTGAATCTCGCTAAGATTCGAATTTGGATTCGAAATTTCGAAGGTTCGTACAGATTTATTAAAATCACAATAAGAGATATTAAGTTATGTTTCTAAATCTATCATATTTTTTTTTTACTTTTTCAATAGTGTAATTTTAATATACACGCTAATTATTAACGGCTTAATTAAGAGGTAAGGTTAGAGAAAATAGAATATGTATATACGTGAGATATCCACAGTGAATAAAAAATAATTGAATAAAAACACAGAACAACTGGCTGGGATTCGAACCTTGACCTTTTTTTTTATAAACAATGACTAGGTGTAATGCGAATCCGAAGGCTTAGACTACGTGGTCAAAGCTGTGGGTTTTATTTTGTGAACATAGCGAAACTATAAATATATCGCGGGATTAATATAAGTTTTAAACTAGAGGTCATGTTTGGTATTTATCTAAACTTTAGTCAGCAGTTTTAGTAAGCTATATACATTTACCTGGGGAGGAAACCGGGCATAAATATGCCAGGACAAGGGGCACACTAATTAATTTCCACCCCAAACAAGTGAGCGCACTCAGCATACATAAATACGGCCCGTGTGTCTGAGGTACGTGTAACTAACTAGTATGCATATGGATCACTCTTCATCATCACTGCTAGTATGATGGCACAGTTTTTAACATTCTGACTATCCACTCTTCATCATCACTGCTAGTATGATGGCACAGTTTTTAACATTCTGACTATCCACTCTTCATCATCACTGATAGTAGGATGGCACAGTTTTTAACATACTGATAATCCACTCTTAATCATCACTGATAGTAGGATGGCACAGTTTTTAACATTCTGACTATCCACTCTTCATCATTACTGATAGTAGGATGGCACAGTTTTTAACAT
>CABFVX010005332.1:29638-42975 GCA_902151425.1 Timema shepardi
TCTATCCAGTCCACCTCATTACACCCTATCCCTATCTTGAGCTAGCTCTATCCAGTCCACTTCATTACACCCTATCCCTATCTTGAGCTAGTTCTATCCAGTCCACGTCCTTACACCCTATCCACTATCTTGAGCTAGTTCTATCCAGTCCACCCCATTACACCCTATCCACTATCTTGAGCTAGTTCTATCCAGTCCACCTCATTACACCCTATCTCTTTCAGGTCCATTCTAATGCTATCCTCCCATGTGTGTCAAGGTCTTCCCACTGGTCTTTTCCCATTGAGTTTACCACTCAGTATCCTGAAAAAGGTTCTAGACTCTCCCATTCGAGCTGCACATCCTGCCCACCATCATCAACGACACCTTATCATCCTTACAATACCGTGTGATGAGTACAGCGTATGTAACACAAACGAAATACATTATACTAAACTAATATATATATATAATAGATTCCAAAAACTACTCTTCTACTCTGAAAAGACCTGCATCAGTAAGAAAACACATGGTATGAATGTAATGCTTATTTGCTCTGTTTTACTGATGGCTCAGAGTCTTGAGGTTCGAACCTCGGCTTGGTGTATTGAAGATAGTTCCCCCTCCCCCCCTGAAGATTTTCCACTATCCCGCCACACAAAAGGGGATACATTTCATCTACATTTTACTTTACTCACCCTACCGCAGTATTGTAGCGAGTAAAAAAAAGACGCAGTGAAAAGTTAAAGAACTTAATTCTTTAATAAATTTCACACCACAGGTTCTTGCAGGGATATAATTAAATGATTACAAAATATTTTTTTTTTACTTATTAGGATAATTTTTCTATTCGTCTAGAATATACAAATGATTTTCTTGAACAAGTTTTTTTTTTAAAAAAAGAACATTTTTTACAGACGTTATTATTTAAAAGATGAATATGAAACATTTTCTTTAAGCTAGATTTCTTTTCTTCTTACGCGATTCTATCCAGCGAATTGCATATTTTAGTAAAAGAAAAGAAATATAAACTCGGGATGAAAGACCCACTCGCTGATCACTCCAACAGCACATAGAGCAAACTTGCTCCCCTCCAACCCCCCCCCCCTCCCAATCACCCTCCTTTATGTTAAAATGAAAAATGAAATTTTCTAAAACCTCCAAAGTACGTCGTAGGCACACTATACAAAGGCATGAGAATTTTATGATTGTCAACCGGAAATTCTATACTCCTCGAGCTGGGGAATGTCCACAAGATTTGATATGCATGGCGTCTCATTAATAACTTAACGTTCACTCTTCTAGTGCTGTAGTAAAATATTAAACGTGGTCTCTGTTAGGTCTATACGCCCAGTTCTCTCTCATCAAATGGAACCACACTCTGTATAACGTTTTTATAAACGAATGATTCAAGGACATATATGCTGGCGGCCGGGGTTCAATCCTCGGTCCTGGCAAAGATTTATCTGATTACCAAACCCTTCCTTCACCTCTGACAAGACATATTCATCTCACAATCACCCTATCATTACACATTAGCGTAAGTGCGTATAACCCGAACGGGTAGTAAGACGCGGTGCTAATAATAATGATTCAAGGACATTCATTTGTAGGGGTGTGTAATGTGGGGATTTTGTGTGTCGATGGAAGGATATCCAAACAAACCGGCTTCGGTGGTCTCGTCGTTTAAGGCGCTACTCTCGCAGTAGACTAGACTCCCGATGACGGGGAGATTAGAGGTTCTAATATCGGTCACATTTACCTGGGGTGGGTTTTTCCGAAATTGTTTTCCACACTCCCTCCACGTAATGCAATTGCATTTCCTATAAGTATAACATCCCTAATCTCTAAAACCATTAGCGTGATTAGTACATAAGCGGTTAACCCGAACGGGTAGTAATATTCTGTGTTAATATTAAACAATAAACAGAAGGTCACTCGGCCTATACAAAGACTTACAATTTCACCATTAATTCTTTTATCCTAATTTGAAGGGTTCGGATCCAAAATGATTGATCGAAATTCAGGATGATCTAAAAAAAAAAATTATGAAAAAAACCCATGATAACCCTCATAGGTTTAGATGGAATATTGTCACTATATAAATCTATAAAATCCGTTAATATAGTTATAAAAATAAATATAATACTCTTTGATATTAGATATCCTTGAAATATCGACTGACTATAAAACATACTTTTAATTTAAGAGGTAAGCCCTAAGCTACCAGAAATCTATGCCAACACATTTTTAAATAAAATTAGGGTTATCGTGTGTTTGCCCCGACCCTCTCATATGTCGTGGAAATAACACATTTATTTACGAATCAAACAGCCAAAGCTATTACTTATGCATTTTAGTGAGGATTACTCCATTTAGATATCATATTCTGAAAATTTAAAAATAGCACCTGAACACGGGAATCGAACCCGGGACCTTTGGCTTAGTACTAATTAGTACAATTATTATAATCGTACAAGGGGCAGCACTAAGCCAACTACCGAGTTGAAGGTGGCCTCGTTATCTGATAGATCGTGATATTAATTCAGCACACATTTGTAGCCGACGATTTCCGCACGTCCATCACAGACTCTGACTTAAAATATGAGTGAAGAATGACTCTGAGCATGAGATGAATCCTCGATAGCTCAGTGGTTAGAGCATTGGCGTACTAAGCCAGAAGTCCCGGGTTCGATTCTCGTGTCCAGGTGTCATTTTTCAATTTTCAGAATATGACATTTATTTACATTATGATACAGAATGAGCAATAAGATGTGAATTTTTGTTACAAATAAAGACAAAATTTTGCCTTCCATTTGTTAAAATATATAAGTTTTTTTTTAATATATTGGTTCAGTATTTGATGATTGCCTGCGGGCCGATTGGTCTCCAAGCCGTTGACCAATCATCATTCAGTCCTTTTATTTTTATCTTAAAAGGGTTTCGGATAACTAGAATTAAAATAAGCGGGTTACAAGTGTATAATGTCTTCAGTAGTATATGGCGTTCACGTTTCTAACTATTGATTTACTCTGCTCTCATGTTAGATTCAGACAAGATTGAGATTCAAAGCGGATTTGACATAGCTTTTAAAAAGAAGAGGGGGGGGGGGAAAAACNCTATTCATAGAAGATGGTATGTAATTAACACACAATATACCCGATTCAGTGGTAGAATGGTCTAAAGTTTTTCAACCCAAGGGCCAAATATCGTTATTAATTTGCATTGCAAGAAGAATATATATTTTGTGATCCCATCAACATAGTATATACCTATAAACATCCATTTAATTAGCAATTATTTTAAATACTTGTAGATACAATCTTATAGAGTATTTATCATCTTTCAAATTAAAGGCAAAAAGTTTACTAATATCCTCAAGCATGTATTATGAAATATGCACGAATACACACTTTCACAAAACAACTTATCATTATACATATATATATATATATATATATATATATATTTACTAATCAAACTAATTCGTTATAAAATTCAATTTCGACCTTTTTAAATATATATTTTATTTGAATCATTAGCTATTTAGCATCAACCACAAAAGTTTTATCTTTATTTTACAAATCTCTTGTAAAACATTTACACTATAAAACATAGGCTAAGGCTTTATAAACCAAAATGGTGAATTTTAAAACATGAGTAAAAGTTGTTTTCTAGCACCACGTCTTATTACTTGTTCAGGTAATACACATCTGTACTAATTACACTAATGGGTTAGGGATGAGTAAGGTTGAATTTAAAGAAAGTGTATCTAAATCTGCGTGGAGGAAGATCGGAAAACCAAATTGGGTAAAAGACCCTCAGAACACACGACTGGTTATTCGAACACCGATCTCCCTGTCATCTGAAGTTTAGTCCAACATGATATTGACGCCTTAGACCATGCAGCCACCGAAAATGTAGTAGTAGTAGTAGTAGTAGTATCCAGGAGTACTTTTTTTAAATCATTGAACATGGTCCAGCTAAGCACAATGTGCTTGTCAGCTGTGTCTCAGCATAAATACCATATATTTATGTAATAGTGTAAATACATTCCTTAAAGCCTATTCTTACAACTAACATAAGTATAACACTTAATTTAGTTCCTTAAATCTATTATATTTTACTTAATATTCGAAAACCAGTCTCGAGTTTATTTCATATTTCATTTTTCATATTAGTCACTCTGGTGGTGGTGGTGGTGGTGTTAGTAGTAGTATTAATAGTAGGAGTAGGAGTAGTATGTAGTATTATATCATAATATATCTACACAATATGTATCCAATATTGTGCTATCTCGTTGAACTCGGGCCTCAGATATTCCCAAATTACATTGTCACACCAGTGGTTACGTGATATAAGACGTCAAGCTCGCAATTGTTAGGGTTTATGGGGACGAGGAGGTTTATATAATAAGGGTGCGCACTTTCACGTGTGTTCAATAACTGTGGTTTTCCGATAACACTTCAAGCAAATGCTGGTTTACTTAAATTTAACAACTCTGTCTATCCTTAACCCATAGTCTAGACTATTTTAAACGCCACGTGTTGAACGTATTCATTAAAAAAACAAAACAAGTTATATTAAATCAACCAAACTAAAGGAATAAAATAAGGAGGATGAATATTTAGTGAATGATCTCAGAATTCGCCCGGAAGATTATGTGAACGCCCACCGCATGGATATAAAACAACAGAATACTGGTCCGGGACTCGAATACTGGCCTGCCAGACCAGAGTCGAACACGTGGTGCCGAGTTATTTTAGTGGTACTAAGGACAATCGCTATTCATTATTTCCCATTTTAGTGAGAGAAAAAAAGGTTGAGTATACAATTATTGTAGTGTCTCCATTTCTTACTTCATTCTGATTCCTTTATAAAAGTATTGGGTTTAAAGTGCTCGCCTCAGGAGCCGATGTTTATTAATTCAAACCCGGCCGGGGTCGACAGATTTTTCTTGAACGATAAAAATACGTACACAACATTCTTCGGAGCCGCCGGTCCCAGGTTTACTGTGGACATGTAAAATAATTCCGGAAGGTATGTGGAAAATACCTTTCCCGGCAAAATTGGTAATATTTCTGTATTAAAACAATGTTAAAAAAATCGTAGATAGTTCGAATTTTGTTTTGGTTAGTTTAAACTTTTCGTAAGATGTAATGTACTGTGTAGTATTGTTTTCCTACTTCTAGTTGTGGCGCCGTGTTGTTCTATTTTTGGAAACAGCGGAGGTGACGTTGGAATGCTGTCGGTACCCCCTTCTTGATGCCCCACCCCCCCATTCACCCATACGTATTTGTTTGGACGTACAGTTCTGTACTCCGTTAGTCAAGGTCGAACCTCTCGAGCGTTTACGTGTGCTGCTCTTAGTGATTCGGTCGTAGCGATATTCTTGTGACGTTTGAACTTATTTTGGTTTAAGTTTGTATAGTGTACAATGTACAGCAGTGTTCGTGTGTATCGTGGTGTCACTGTCCAAGCCACAGTCCTATAAATCATTAACTTTGGCCGAAAAAGTAGCGGTGATAGAGGAAGTGGAAAAGGGAATTACTTTTAAGAAACTTATTTTATTCGAATTTTTGAATATTTCGAATTTTTTTCCTGGTCCCTTCAAGTTCGAATTATCCAGGTTTCACTGTAATATTATTAATAATTTGGCCTGGATTGTGTATCTTTTATCAATATGTTATTTAAATAATATGTGGATATTATAGTACTATATCAATACTATTAGTTCCTTTTGAATGATGCTTCATTAATAAAGTTGGATACATATTTGTCGCCACGCGCGACGTGAGCTGTGAATGAGAATACAAAGATAATCCTATCTAAGATAGAAAGGTGGTGAGGGGTAGAAGAAGGTTCTTTATTGAAAACATCACCTTAAAGTAACTACTGACAACCTGTTGGAAATAATTACTGATAAGATAGTATTACTATGATAATGTTAACTACAGTAGCCCCACCCATGGCTTCTTTGGTGCTGACTGACAGCTCACAGCTGACTTCTGACAGTCAACGTTCAGGTATATACTTAAATTTTGGATTGCCAGAAGTGACAGCTGCTAAAAACATGTTTTTGCAGATCATATGGTTCGGCGTAGGGATACATAATTTGGTCTGGTAACTTTTCAAAAGCGGTCAGTCAGCACCAAAGAAGCCATGGGGCTACTGTATCTTTGAATAGGTTCACTGTAGTTTATTATTATTATTATTATTATTATTAGCGACCCCCGTCTTACTACCCGTTCGGGTTATACGCACTTACGCTAATGTGTAAGGGTAGGGTGATTGTGATATGAGATGGAGGAGCTACAGTTTAACGTGGAATCCGAACCACGGTGGAGGCCTGGCATTCCCCAAATTCACAATATGTCTTGTCAGAGGTGAAGGAAGGGATTTGGCAATCAGATAAATCTTTGCCGGGACCGAGGATTGAACCCCAGCTGCCAGCACAGAAGTCTGACATCTTACCCCTAGACCGCCAGGTCACCGACTTCACTGTAGTTACTTTCAGCCAATGTTTGCTATAAAAAGCCTTCTGTTAGCTGTCACCTACCCTCGTACTGTGGAAGGGATGTACTTGTGGGCATTACACGTGAAGGCGCGATATTGGCCCCATGGTGCACCTGGCTACGAGCCAAGGGATCCTGGGTTTGTTTCCCGCCTCCACCATAGGTATTTTCCCCTTAAAAGGAACTACCTCAATGGTCACCAGGGTTTGGTTAGCTAGACTTAAATTAGTTTTAAGTGTTTCCACTGGTTCCACAACATCATACTCACCATCATACTCACTATCCCCTCATACTCACTATCACCCTCATACTCACTATCACCCTCATACTCACTATCACCATCATACTAACTATCACCCTCATATTCACTATCACCCTCATACTCACTATCTCTCATACTAACTATAATCATCACCTCATCTCATCAGGACATGGAAAGAGCCTCCACGGAAAGGATGTACTATTAGTACATTAGTATGTACCCAGTACAACGGTACATTAGTACTGGCTGATATTTCCATTACTGGGCTACACGCATTATTATTATTATTGTATTGGCCCGCTATATACTTCTGAACTTCATAAACAAACGTCTGTTTTAAAAATAAGAGTCTTATAAAAACACGCTTCCCCCTCATAAATTGACGAAACTTTTGAAATTAAAATCTACACATTTATTTTGCTGGAAAGGAACTTAAAGACAATACTTTTTATTTACGGTCAACATTAATACAATTTTACTTTATTATTAGAAATATATATTTTTTTATCAACGCGTCTTACTACCTGTTCAGGTCACACCTATATATATATGATAATTACTCTGATGGGGTAAAGACTAGGAAGGAATCATTCTAGAGGTAATCACCCGCACTTTCCTAGAAGGAGAGTGGGAAACCATCAACCATTCTCAATGGACCCGACCATGATTTGAACCCCAATCTCAGGCCAGTATAGCATGAGTGCGACGCCTTAGACCGTTCAGCCACTGAAGAGGATTAGAAGTATCTAATAGGTATTCGTATTATCATATTACTTTACGTGTAGGATAATACAATTATTTCGATCAAACTTTTTAAGACTGTCAGAGAAGTTACTTCCCATCTAAATCGGGCTGCACATATTTGTTACAATTATCAATGATGAAACCTAGGTCCGTGGTCGAATGGTCTAAGGCGTCACTCTCGCAATACTCGTATACTGGACTGCTAATGGTGGAGTATCGAGACTCGAGTTCCGGTCGGATGTACTTTGGTTTCATTTTCCTGAATAGTTTTCCACTCTTGCTCCACGTAAACTAGGATATACTTCCTCTAGATTAAACACTCCTCATTCCAAACACATTAGCGTAACTACAGAAGCCCCATGGCTTCTTTGGTGCTGACTGACAGCTTTATAAAGTTACCAGAACAAATTACGTATCCCTACGCCGAACCAGATGATCTGCAAAACATGTGTTTAGCAGCTGTCACTTCTGTAAATCAAAATTTAGGTATATACCTACATTTTGACTGTCAGAAGTCAGCTGTGAACTGTCAGTCAACACCAAAGAAGCCGTGGGGCTACTGTAGTTAATATGAGTGTAACCTGAACTAGTAGAAAGACGCACTAACTAAATAACAACACCAAACATAATCGTAATTTATTGGCAGACACTGAGATCCATTATTATATATATACCACTATAAAGCCACACGGCTGACTCACTCACTGACATTAATGTTTACCCACTTCCAGATGAGATAGAAACTTGAAATTTGACAAACTTATAGCTTCTAGCTTGCAACCAACGGGAAAATTCATCAAAGTTTTTTTTTAAAATTAACCTCCGAAAAAAATTCCAAATGACGGAGCAACTTTAAATTCAGTACGGACCTTTCTTTGGAGGTCTCTTGTGGCTAAACGGTAAGACCTATCAAAAAACGGCTCTGGAATTACATTAGTTTACATCCACTTGAAAAGAAAACTCACCGGGGGTTTGGGGGTGGAGCCCCCAACGAGCAAGGCGAGTTACGATATACTCACATAATAAAATAGACTTTGGTATTTCTTATGGAAACGGCAGCTATTAATCTTCAAATCAACAAAAACAATCCTCAACTTATCTTAGACGTTGTAAGCTCTGATATTGCTAAAAAAAATACTTTATTGGTTTAAGGAAAGATATTTCTATGTTTCTTATCATTTGCTATGGTATACTAACCGCGCTGAAAATGAACTAACGTGATATTTTCATTATTATTATTATTATTACTATCATCATCATCATCATTTACTTTTAACACTTAAAATGTAGGTTTTTTTTACTAGGAATATCTCGATACCTTTAAATGAACCAAACCATGTGTACGATTTTACCTATGTCAAAGTGATAGAATGAACGTAATATTTGACTTTCTGAATGTTGACCTAGATCCATGTTCCCTATGTTTGACTGTCTGAATGTTGACCTAGATCCATGTTCCCTATGTTTGACTGTCTGAAATGTTGACCTAGATCCATGTTCCCTATGTTTGACTGTCCGAATGTTGACCTAGATCCATGTTCCCTATGTTTGACTGTCTGAATGTTGACCTAGATCCATGCTCCCTATGTTCGACTGTCTGAATGTTGACCTAGATCCATGTTCCCTTTGTTTGACTGTTTGAATGTTGACCTAGATCCATGTTTCCTATATTTGATTGTCTGACCTCTGATCTGGATCCACGTGTCAATGTTGCAGGTGTCAATATGGCAGGATGAACGTGTCTACTGACTGGCCATTGTGGCCCAATGTGCCCGACACCCACCCTCACTGGCTGCAGTACCCACCTATCACGCCCGAGGTGGGGTTCTTCCTAGGCTCCGTGCTATTGGTCATTGGTGCGGTTGGTGTTTTAGGGAATGCTCTGGTTCTCTTTGTGTTCACAAGGTGAGTCTCAGATAGTTACAGTAGCCCCATGGCTTCTTTGGTGCTGACTGACAGTTCACAGCTGACTTCTGACAGTCAACATTTAGGTATATACCTAAATGTTGACTGTCAAAAGTGACAGCTGCTAAACACGTTTTTTTGCAGATCATCTGGTTCGGCGTAGAGATACGTAATTTGGTCTGGTAACTTTTCAAAGCTGTATGAAGTCAGCTGTGAGCTGTCAGTCAGCACCAAAGAAGCCATGGGGCTACTGTAGTAAATAAAAATACTATTTTAAAATACTTTGGAGTTTCCATTTTCTTTCTCATAAATATCGTCCTACTACATAATTTTTCCATTTAATGCTATTTATTTGAATGATCTCTTTTGTGAAGGAGTTTTAATATCTGAGTTACGGACCAATGCTAATCAAGTTGAGACATTTATGTAGGCTACACATCTCACTTTGTCTCAAGAAACTTAAGATTTATTTGGAGTATTTAACTTGCACTTTCTGAACAGACTGATTATATCAGAACACGACTTACAAACTAAACTCAGTTCTAGAACAAATACAATTTGTCCCGACCATCAATTTAACCTTATAAATTGGTAAGCCCTATTTCACCAATGATAATTTTTTTCCCGGTCATGCCATGAATCGAACCCGGGAACTTTAATTCAGCAGTAGGCAGACGTGCTACCGACTGAGTTAAGGTGCTAGTTAAGGATATTAAGAAACGGAAAGTCTCTTCTGTGGACTACAAAGAATTTTATTGCAATCAAAGTCACTTAGGTAAGGTCTCCGATCTACCTTCCGATCTTTGGAATACACGGCTGAAACTTCTACCACATATGTAGAGTCTTCGGAACAATCGACACATGTGATTTGAATATGAGTAGGAACATCGATGGCCCAACTGATAGAGCTCTGGTGTGGTAAGCCAATGTTCCGTGTTTAAATAGTTATAGTAATATAACATTGCGCGTCTGTGCTACATCACTCGTAGCCCAGCAGTGTAAATATTATCCAGTACTAATGTACCGTTCTCCAGGGGACGACCGAATGTACTAATAGTACATCCTTTCCGTGTCCTGATGAGATGAGGTGATGGTGATAGTGAGTATGAGGGAGATAGTGAGTATGAGGGTTATAGTGAGTATGAGAGTGATAGCGAGTATAAGGTGATAGCGAGTATGAGGGTGATAGCGAGTATGAGGGTGATAGTGAGTATGGGGGTGATAGTGATTATGAGGGTTATAGCGAGTATGAGGGTGATGGCGAGTATGAGGGTGATAGAGAGTATGAGGGTGATGGCGAGTATGAGGGTGATGGCGAGTATGAGGGTGATGGCGAGTTTGGTGGTGAGAGCGAGTATGAGGGTGATAGTAAGTATGAGGGCGATAATGAGTATAAGGCCCAGTTTCATATTCAAATTTAGTACGTCTCTAGTGCGGCGCTACACTAAGTACAAGATGACACCTACCTAGACTCGAATGGAATGGGCCAGTTTCCTATGCGAGAACGGCCCATTCCATTCTGGTTTAGGTAGGCGTCGTCATGTACTTAGTGTAGCGCCGCACTTGAGGCGTACTAAATTTGAATATGAAACTGGCCCTAAGAGTGTGGAACCAATGGAAACACTTACAACGTAACTTGAGCTTAATTAACCAAATCTTGGTGACCGTTGGGGTAATTCATCTGCCTGGAAAAATACCCATATTACCAGCCGTTAAACGAATTTGAGACCCCATAAGGTTGTACAGTAGCCCCATGGCTATTTTGGTGCTGACTGACAGCTCACAGTTGACTTCTGACAGTCAACATTTAGGTATATACCTACATTTTGACCGTCAGAAGTTACAGCTGCTAAACACATATTTTTGAAAATCATATGTTTCGGTGTAAGGATACATAATTTGGTCTGGTAAATTTTTAAAGCTGTCAGTCAGCACCAAAGAAGCCATGGGGCCACTGTAGCTAGGTGCACTGATCACTAAACGACGGGGGTGGTTTTAAAATAGTTAACCAGGGCACATTTTATGGTTAAGCTTTTATTTTCTCTGCGTCTCAATACCCGTTTGGGCTGTACGCATATTTTTTTTTAGCATCGCGTCTTAAACCAGTTCGGTTTATACTCACATGCACTAATTACTTGAATAACTGCGCTCCTGGTATGGTGGCCAGAGCCTCTGTGAGGACTAGCATAGGCTATCTGATCTGGTTTATACTCACATGCACTAACTACGTGAATAACTGGGCTCCTGGTATGGTGGCCAGAGCCTCTGTGAGGACTAGCATAGGTATCTGATCTGGTTTATACTCACATGCACTAACTACGTGAATAGCTGGGCTCCTGGTATGGTGGCCAGAGCCTCTGTGAGGACTAGCATAGGCATCTGATCTGGTTTGCCCATATTAGGAAGGTTGGGGCTATAATCCTTGCCTAATGTATTGAGAGTGGATTTTTCCGAAAAAATATTTCCCATTTTAGCTCCCCGTAATTGAGGTTACATTTAATTTAAACTCTACCTACCCATCCCTAACTTATTAGTGTAAAATATGTGGATAACTTGGACGTATTTTAACATCAGAGGCACATACAAACTTTTTTTCGATAAAGTTTTAAGAGATCAAAGTTAATTAACTTACCAGATCAAAAACGTGAATGTTGAGTTAGTCAAATATAACAGTAAAAAAAAACACGATAAAAATAAATCTATATTGCAAGGTTGAAAATATTTACCTGATTTTTAGTTTTTTTTAAATCTCGAAATGAGCAAAAAATAAAACTACTTTTGATCAAAAAAAAAAACACACACGAAAACACGAAGTTTTTCCGAAAGGAAGTCCCCTTTTTTTTTTAAAGTAAAAACTTTCTCGTGAAACTTACTTACTTTATGTTGAAAACCGCCCAGTAAAATGTTAAAAGCCACAGCTCACAATATTTAGACATTCCAATTAATAATAAAGGTATTTTCCTGACATTTTTAGGGCGGTCAAGTTGTCATCTTGTCTCATTCCACCCGGTGCTTGTGAGTCTTTGGACGTAAATAGAAAGCAAAACATAATGACACTGCCGCCAACTTTACAAGATCAACAAGACGTAAGCGTTTTAATTATGTAAGGTTAACCTCCATGTATTTGACTTGGTACGAATACAACTGGTTGAAATTACAATTCTCTTGTAGACCTAGACCTGCCTTCCGTTTGGGCCACCTTGAAAAGAGACGAAATAACCTTGCTTGGTTATGCTATGGTGTTGATTATAATATAGAACCATAGTATACTAGGTTACGGTAAGACCTCCGCCATGTTTACACTCTTTCTTACGCTGAAAAGTTACAAACCAACCTTACATAGATGGTTTGAATAGCAAAGTTATTATATTATTTGTTATATACGATTACAACTGCATCATGATATCATATTCTTTAAATTGAAAAACGACATCTGAACACAGGTTCTATTCCCTTGTCCAGGTGTCATATTTCAATTTATTATTATGATTATTATTAGCACCACGTCTTACTACCCGTTCGGGTTATACGCACTTACGCTAATGTGTAATGGTAGGGTGATTGTGAGATGAAATGGAGGACCTACAGTTTAACGTGGGATCCGAACCACGGTGGAGGCCTGGCATTCCTCACATTCACAAGATGTCTTGTCAGAGGTGAAGGAAGGGTTTGGAAATCAGATAAATCTTTGCCGGGACCGAGGATTGAACCACAGAAGTCTGACACCTTACCCCTAGACCGCCAGGTCACCGACGATGTCATGTTCTTATCGTTACTACAATATTAACATTTCATTTTGCATTTCAAGTTGAAATATTTCCCCTTCCCCCAAACTTATCGGTCGTCAATGGTTTTCGATAAGGGATCGCCTTCATAAACACTGAGTGGACAGAAATCTTGCTTGAAAGCCCTTCTCTCCCCCCCCCCCCCAA